>CAIGRK010013706.1:12962-40671 GCA_903798315.1 Fraxinus greggii | reverse complement strand
AATTATAATTTTCATAATTTTTAAGATTCTTTAATTTTTATTAGTATTTATATGTAATATTTGTATATTTCTATTATTCTCAACCATTGTTAAATTGTTATTGACAATTCAAAATCTACCAAAAGAATGCACTAAAAAGGTGGACGAATATACAAAACTAGCTTCATCTCTATCTTTTTTAAGCTAAAGAACGGACTCAAATAAGCTTAGAGCAAGAAAATACATTATCTAAATAAGTTTTAAAGCAAAAAAATACTTAACTAACTTTATTAATTTACTTTTACGCATAGCCAGACGACATAGATCTAATCAGCCACTAGTTGCTAGCCGACGAAAATGATGACACAAATAAGAGATCGTTTGGAAAGACATTTGAAAAGTCAAAAGCTGTTTTTAAGATTAAAAAGTCATTTTTGAACCTGTTTGATGATTTTTTAAAAATTATTTGTCGCGTTAAAAGAACCTTTAAAGGAAAATGACCTAAAGTAGCTTTCTCAAAAAACACTTCTACAAGAAGTAAAATCAGAAGTCTTGCCGAACAATCCTTAAATATATTTCCAGGAAGCTGATGAAGGAAGTGCCATTTTTTAACTGAAACAAAGACTAAACTCTCATAGGTAGATTAATTTTTAAACTTTAACTTTTGGGGTATTTGAGCACTCATGTTGTCTTTTGATAGACAAGTTGCATGCAAAAGGATTTATGCACTATAAAGTAAAGCCAAGTCAAGAGATATATTCCAACACTCAAGCCAAGTCTACAACATAACATTACTTTTTTATGAGGAAAAGAGTTGGAACTGAGATGTGTACATGTTAGGTGACTAAACAACCATCTTCTTCTGCATTTTTAAATACTTTTAAGGAACATCAATCATGTTTCTATCCAACTTAACAGACTAATGAATTTCAACAACCCTTTGATACAATATAGTCACAAGCCTTATATAGTCGAGTAGTACTACATACAAAATGTGCATTATAAAGTTCCCGCATAGCTTGCAACGAAAATTTACAAGATTCAATATGAAAAGGCACAAGTGATTCGATTCAATTCGAATGATATAGGACATGACATGAAGAATGTTTCATCTCGTTGATACTAGACAAAGACATGGAAACTGAAAGGAAATTCATTATACTATGAGTAATAAGAATATCTGCAAACTGGAATGGAATTCAAAAGATGTATCTAAAATATGAATCGAATCTTGATCAACTGAATCTGTTTATCACACGCATCATCTCATGGAAAATGTGGATCGAGTTAGTTTCTCAATCTGCAATAATCAGCTCCTCCTTGGGCTCATGCCAAGTCTCGAACCACCATTCATCGATTTTAACACTGTCCTTTTCGCCTTCATCAATAGTAATAGGTAAGTTAAGATCGAAATCACCATCCATTGCCACAGATTCAATGGTTTTGTTCCCTGTATATCCAGTGTAATGAGCCCTCTTGTGACCACCCAAAGCTTGGCCAGATGAAAAGATCCTCGAGCATGTTGGACACTGAAAACTTCCAATAGCATTGCATTCGATCTTGGAATTAGCTTCAGCAACAGCTAATGAGCAGGTGTCCTCCTCGACTGAAGAGGTACAACCAAGCATTTTCAAGCCAAACTTCTCGTCAAAATCTATTAACATTTTAGAATCATCACCATCAACTATTGTTTTGTCACAACAACTAGATTTCAACACACCATCATCAGAAATTTCTGAATCAACTTTCATCTCATTTTGACCAGAAAAACCCAAATTCAAATCATCTGAACAAGGCAAGTACTTCTCAGAAAAAGCAATTCCAGAGCCAAGAACGAGAGGATCGAGCTTTCCTACCGATTTATCCATCTTACACACCTTGTCGACATCAAATGAGGAATCTCCACCATCATTCATATCAATTTCTTTATCTTTACAAACTGATTCATCTCTAAAATATGCAGAATCATTACCAGTTGATTCTGTAACTGAATTAGACCTATCCCAATTCTTCACACCCCTAGACAGCATTATCAAACACAGAGCCACCTCTTCTACTTCCCCAAATTCAACTCCACTAGATGATGGAGTAGGATCAGTCTTATACAATATCCTCGATCGCTTTCTTCGAAGAGGACACAAATTACCCAAGTCTGATGAACACTCAGCAGATTCGTCAGTATCTCTTCTTGATTTGTTGGAGTGACTCTTCATATGACCAAACAGGGCTCTCATTGAATCAAATCCTTTGCCACATTCCTTACAGTGATTCTGATTCGCCACGGATTTCTTGATTGAATGACATCTCATATGACCAGACAGAGCTCTTAAAGAGGGAAACACTTTGCCACATTCTTTACAAGTTCCATCCCTTGGAGTATTTCCATGTTTTGCATCAAAAGTCTTCCAAGATTTTTTTGGATTGTCCCTTAATTCGTAGCTATTTTTCGGATCATCATCTCCCAAACCCATGTTGGTCCCGCAATTCTTGATCTTTTCTTGATCTAGATATCTGCTGTTTGATTGATTTTTCGAGTTCTGAAAACTACCCTCTTGAATCTCGTGATCATCGGCCCCTTCCAAATCCATTTTGCTGTCAAATTCCACTTCAGCTGCTTTTTTCATAGCTGAAATCAAGGCTGAATGAATCCTCATATGACCTCCCAATGACTTACCACTTACGCAACTCTTGCTACATATCTTACACACATGTCTCTGTTGTTGCACTTCTTCCATTGCTAAAGCTAAAAAACCAGATGCGCGAATTCAAGAAAAGTCAGTTTTTCTTAAAAAAAAAATTGCTAAATCTAACATCCCATCAAGAGGAAAATACCCAAGAATTCTATAGAAACATAGAATTACTTGAAAATCAGATCAGGAGAAAAAACCCACAATGGATTAGCAGGAACAAGATCCGGTAACTGGAAAAGTGTTAAAGGGAACCCTCATAAAAGAGTGTTTAGACTCGTTTGAACTCTTCATTTGCCCAAGGAAAAATATCCGAGTGAAGAGATAAAGGGCTGTATGGCAGTGATGTATGCTCCGATAAAACAGGACACGTACTGAATTCTCTCTCTCCCCCGCTAAAATCTTGAATATTGATGGTGGCTTTGGGCTTGTAATAGAAGAATTGAAGCCTTGCATGGAAGCAAAGAAATGACCCGCGGACTAGTCATCACGACCTGGAAATGAGAAAGTAATTTCATGATTTGTATTTTGTGGTGACTTTTTGTGATTGAAAAGAGAGAATTATATTTGGAATTAAAAGATTTGCTCAATGGTGGCGAGTGACTGGCGGTATAATACACACTGGAGACGAGTGAGGGGAAATTGGGTTGTGTTAATCTACAAATGTGTTTTTTACCACTGGAGCCAACTGCCATAAGTAAATTCCGTTCTTTGTGATCATGTACCGTCAGTTAGATTAGGGCTGTGAAAATGCGTTGGGTTGTTCCGGCTATAGTAGTCGTAAATAGGAGTTTTGCTACATGTACATCAGGATCTACAATCTGGTGTAAATAATGTCCAAGTGGCATTTCATTATTGGTAGTGTAAGTACTAATGTTGACCATAATAATTGTAAATATGAGTTTTGCTACATGTACATTAGGGTTTATACTCTGATGTACATAATGTTCAAGTGACATTTTATCATTGGTAGTGTAAATACTGATGAAAAACAGTTGATGAAATGTCCAGTGCAAACTCTGACGTACATGTAAAATAATTCTGTAGATCATATGGTTATGTCCTCGTCTACCCGTATAAACTAAAATGTTTTTAACCTCAAACTAAGATTATGCACGGTTGCATGATAATAAACAACATTCAGGGGTGACAATTTTTTCCTGCAAAATCCGAGCCCCACGGCACGGCAGGGGAGGTTTCTAATTGTTTTTGAGAAAATCAAAATTTGTTTAAATCACTACAGCTTAACTTTCTTATAAGCAAATACGAACTGAAGACTCAAGCCCAATTCACAAATTACCTGATCATAGAATTTACAAGATTTTTTTTTTTTTTATATATAAGAAAAATTATAAAAGGGCAGGACCGGCAGCCATCCCTAATTAAATTTACCTTTTATATATGGTGAAATTTTGTTTGATGTTATCTTGTCTTGCAACCTTTCTATTATGCAACAAAACTCGTCATTCCCTCCGTTGTAGCAAGAAATGATAGATTTTTCGTTCTCTTTAAATAATGAAAACAATAAAATAACAAAAAATAATGAAATTTGCAAATGGAGTCTAATTTTTCAAAACGTACGAATAAATACTACGAAGTACATGAATTGTCCCCAACTCGATGTGCTTTCAAGTAGTATCAAGAGACCCAACGCCAAAACTATGCCACATTTCCTTCTGCAGCGGGAGCTTAAGAGCGTGTTCGATAGAGATTAAAATCGGATTAAAATTGAAAAACTAATCGATATTGTTGAATTTTATTAAGCGAGTTGGACTCAATAACGGCTATATTTTCAATTAAAATCAAATTAAAATTCTTCCCAAACAAGTTCTTAATTCAGACATGAGATGAGTTGAATAGACAGTATGAAGATATTAAGGTAGATAAGTTATTAATTGCTATCAACATCTACATCTACCCATAGTTGCTAAAATCGAACTAGATCTTGAACCAGGTAATTGACGATTGGGACACTTTTCTGATTTGGATTGTGCTGATGAATCATTCCACAAACAACTCAAGAGCAGTTGAACCACGGTTGAACCATTAACCAACTAATTTGATCATCTACCCATAGTCACAACTGTTCTTTTATTTAAATTTTTAATTCAACAATGATGATTGAACCATCAAGTCACTGGTTTGACTAGTAACCAGATGACATGATACCTTAATGTGGTCATTGAACAGTTCAAATTTGATAACTATGAATATACTATTCAATGACTTCATGGAAGTTATGCTATTAGATTATCTATAGGGTAGGATTAAATTTGGGACAACCAGAATAAATTGCCAATCGAGGACTGGATCTAGGTTCAAGAACACTGGACCATATTTTATAAACTAACAAGACAAATAATTTAAAAAAATTAACCAGTATATAAACCAACAAAAAACAAATTGGGTCCTCAAAGAAGGCAGGTTGACAACAGAAAATTATGCTCCCAACTATAGACCATATAGTGACCATATAGCGACATTCGATGATCTTCGGACTATAAAGAGGAGTATAAGAAATATCAGAAACTGATAAGCAAAAAATAGTAAAGAATTCAGCATGTGCCTCAGAACTATGCTCTTTGGTCCTAACACGAGCAGCATTCAATCCAAGAGACGCGTTCATGCAACAGCAGGCATGTCCTTGAGCCAAGCATCCAGTGGCTTTCCAATTGAGTACACGATAAATCCAATTTCCCTTAGCTTGGCCGGATTGATAATGTTCCTCCCGTCAAAAATGAAGGCTGGTTTCTGCATGTTGTCATACATCTTCTGGAAATCGAGAGTTTTGAACTCGTCCCACTCAGTGAGAATACAAACAGCATGTGCATCCTTAGTTGCCTCGTAGGCATCCCAAACAATACTAACTTGCTTCACTGTGGTGGGGCTCATCGGCTGAAGATGAGGGGGATGATCCCAATCAAACTTCTTCATGGTAAGGTCCCTCTGGATCTGGTCTTCAGTAACCTGAGGATCATAAATGCTCAAGCGGGCCTTGTCCCCCAAGAGCCCCTTGCAAACATCAATAGCAGGGGTTTCTCTGGTATCACCAGTATCCTTCTTGAAAGCAAATCCAAGGATAGCAACTTTCTTGTTAGCAACTGTGTTGAACATAGAGGCAACAACACGGTTGACAAAACGATTCTTCTGATAGTCGTTAATCTTGATCACTTGTTTCCAGTATTCTGCAACTTCAGGAAGACCATTGCACTCACAAATGTAAACCAAGTTCAGAATGTCCTTCTGGAAACAAGATCCACCAAAGCCAACACTAGCATTAAGGAACTTGGGACCAATTCTTGTGTCTGTACCAACAGCATATGACACTTGTGATACATCAGCTCCAGTAGCTTCACAGAGAGCAGACATGGCATTGACTGATGAGATTCTTTGAGCCAAGAATGCGTTGGCAGCAAGCTTCGAGAGCTCTGCAGACCATAAATTAGTGGTGAGAATGCGATCCTCAGGGACCCAGTGGGCATAAACATCCTTCAGTGCTTTAACTGCCTTTAGACCATCTGGGGTTTCCCTGCCTCCAATGAGAACTCTGTCAGGGTTGAAAAGATCTTTAATTGCAGTTCCCTCGGCAAGAAATTCTGGATTAGAGAGAATCTGAAAGTTTATTCCCTTACTGTTGTGGGTCAAAATTTTTTCTATTGCTTCAGCAGTTTTGACTGGAACAGTCGACTTCTCGACTACAATTTTGTCAGATTTTGACACGTCAGCAATCATGCGAGCTGCACTTTCCCAGTATGTCAAATCTGCAGCTTTACCTGCTCCAAGACCCCGAGTCTTGGTGGGAGTANCTTTAATTGCAGTTCCCTCGGCAAGAAATTCTGGATTAGAGAGAATCTGAAAGTTTATTCCCTTACTGTTGTGGGTCAAAATTTTTTCTATTGCTTCAGCAGTTTTGACTGGAACAGTCGACTTCTCGACTACAATTTTGTCAGATTTTGACACGTCAGCAATCATGCGAGCTGCACTTTCCCAGTATGTCAAATCTGCAGCTTTACCTGCTCCAAGACCCCGAGTCTTGGTGGGAGTATTAACTGAAACAAAGATAATATCAGCCTCAGCGACATGTTTCTCCACATTTGTGCTGAAGAAGAGGTTCTTGCCCCTGCACTGCTTCACAACATCATCAAGGCCTGGCTCATAAATGGGGAGCTGATCGCTGTTCCAGGCATTGATACGAGGAACAGAAATATCAACAACGACAACTTCAATATTAGGGCATTTAACTGCTATTACAGCCATGGTGGGGCCTCCGACATACCCAGCGCCAATACAGCAAATCTTCACCATTTTTCCTGTTTCAGGAAGATTTCTCAGATCATGCTTCACAAACACAGCGAGATTTATAATGTGGGGAACATTTAGTTAACCATCATGGTAATATACTATTGAATTTCATAGGCAGCTTGGCACTACCACCCTAATATGAAAAATATAATTTAATATCATCTTTAGACACTACCAAACCATCCATTAACCCAGCACTCATTGCACCATAAAATTGGCAGCAGTATCTTGTAAAACTTGCACTAAAATGTAATGTAACTTTATGGGAAAGGACGTGCCTATCATTTTGCACAAGTAACATTTTGGTTGTATTATCCTCGTAACAGGATCATGACAAATCACAAGATACCCTTGAAAAGTTAAAGCCTATTGAGGATTGGATAAATAAAATTACAATGCGGATGTCAGTTACATAGTTGTTTGGAAAGGATTCAATCATTCAAAACTCTGATAGAAAGGGAAGAATTTAGTGGCCCATTTGTCTCCATAAAATCAGAAGAGAACATTAAGCAGGTAATCTGGTATGAATTTTGTGGGTAGAAGATTCGGTTCCTCCTCTAAGGCTCAAGCCCCCAATATCCACACGTAAAACACGTACACTTTGGAATAGGATCTGATGCGAGCACATGGAACAAGAACTGGTAAAATCATAAAAAATTCTAAAATCTCATTACAAAGTATAACAATTTAGGAATTATACGAAGCAATGTATATGGCAAATTTACGACAATTCTGAGCAGATCTCACAAGAACACTGCGCATTACATGCAATGATCTCCAAAGACGATACTTTACAACTTAAGTCAGACCTCAACCAGCAGAAATTCAGATAAAACAGTAGAATCAGGAAGCGCTTGTAGATCTAAACAAATCACATAATCAAACAATAATTACAATTACGCAACAAAAAGAGATCAAATCAATTAATCTAAAATCACTGATATCAAATCAAATATGCCACAATTCCAATTCAGAACAGCGTAAATAATTTAAATTAAACATGAAAAGCACGTAACTCATTCAAATTCAATACCAACACATCACCAAATCAATTCATTTACATGTCTGCCAACACGTACAAACACCGAAATTCACAATACGAAAATAAAAGGTGTTTTACCTCTTAGATTGCACCTTCTGATTTCCAAAAAACCTATTTGTGAAGTGAAAATGCGTTAGATAAAAGTATACGAAAGCTGAGAAAGCGGGGCACCTGTTTATATAGTCGTTGGGAACCAAGATCTACCCGGGGAAATGACAATTAAATCCCTATTTGGTACAGATTTGGCAAGGGCTAAATGTCAAGTAAATAAAATAGAAATTGAGTGTAATTTTGGTAGTGGGGAAGAAATGGTATAATTTTCTACGCGTTTTGACTGCACCGTCACTGTCAAGCTGGCTGGAGGGTGTACCGTGCGCTTCCCGGATGGTGCCCAAATTTTTGACCCGAGCCGCCCGGACGTTGGAATGTAAATCCAACGGCTCCTCCAACATTATTTAATAGTGTAAGAGTATCTTTAAGAGACTCTTTAAATATGAGATACTCTCTATTTTAAAAAATCAACATTTAAAATCATGTTTCAAAAATTTTTTTAAATTAACATTTTAATTTAGAGAGTGAGTTTGCCACTCACTCTCTATAATTTAATGGATTCAAAAAATTTCAATTTTTAATGTAGTAAAGTAATAAAATAATATTAAAAAAAAAGCTATTAAAATAAAAGATAAAGAGAAATAATAAAGTTTTTTGGGAGTTCTAAAATTTAATGTTAAATAAAAAGAACTTGCTGGAGTACTTCAATTTTTTAACTCTTTAAATTTATAAATATTCTTCAAATGATAGAATGTGCTCTTTAAAAATAGAGAATCTCTTAAAAATACTTTAATAGACAATAATTTGATGGGGGATTTAAATTCACCCAATATTTAATACACCACATTTTAGCGGCTGTCTGAGCCTACATTTTGAAACAAAAAAATGCCGTTACGTGTAAAATTAGGTCGTCTTTTTTGACCAACCATCTCAGAGGTGGGGTCTACCTTGGCAAAGCAACGATCAATGTTTCAATTTTAAGTAGATGAAAAATCAGCACTAGACACAGTCTTAATTACATTACATATTATTAATCTTTATTCATTATTACGCTTATACCTTTAACTTTTTTCTTCGTCGCATTTTTATTTTTACAATTTTATTGATTAGAAAATTGTTTTAATGATGATTTTCGTTAAAAAAAATATGGTTAACGTACTTTAAAGTAAATGTCAAATATCTAATTAGAAAAATGTGCATTTTCACTCTATTTTAAAGAAATTTTTGAAGAAAAATCATAATTAGAAACAAATTATATCAATTTGAAAATAAAAATGCAATAAAAAAAATTTGAGATATAAATGTGATAATGTGAAAAAGGTTATGAATCATTTCATGCAATTAGAATATAGTCTGATTATTAAAATCCGCAATGTGAATATATTTAGCCTACTTTAATTAACAAAGGTAAATTTCTCAATTCATGAGTAACTCGTGTTGTAATGTTATTTCTCGTTTATCGATTTAGATTTTGTCACGTTTTTAATGAGTTGACTACAAATTGATGAAGACGAAATTTAAATAATTAATTACACGTGATCTTTCGTCACATAAGATCTAAGTTCAATTCTCGTTAATATTTATTTATGCAATGTGAATGTATCAGAAGTTCTATCAACCTAGTGAATATGTTCTACAGACAGATAAACACATTATAAAAAATAATTAGATTAATTATATGGTCGTTATGCATTTATAGACTAGGGGTGAATTTATTACGTAGCCAAAACCATTGGCGGACCCAGGGGTGGGCCTGGGGCACGTGCCCCCCAACTTTACCTTTTAAAAAAAAAAAAAAAAAAAATTCTATCTTTTGTTTCCATTTTCGAAATCATTATAAGATTTGAAACGAAATCGAATATTGCATTCTTAATACCATTTCGAAATGCTTTTAATCTAGTTTTTTATGTCGTTAATGGCGTGCGAAACGATCAATCGTAGCAAATGTTACGACTTGTCAAAGTAGGCGATTTAAAATTAGTATTTTGAGAATTTCGATAATATGCTAACTTTAAAAAAAATTGACGGTCGTNGAAATCATTATAAGATTTGAAACGAAATCGAAATATTGATTCTTAATACCATTTCGAAATGCTTTTAATCTAGTTTTTTATGTCGTTAATGGCGTGCGAAACGATCAATCGTAGCAAATGTTACGACTTGTCAAAGTAGGCGATTTAAAATTAGTATTTTGAGAATTTCGATAATATGCTAACTTTAAAAAAAATTGACGGTCGTACAGTAGTCGAAACTACAAATCGCTTATATAATCTCAACGCTAGTTTCGAGGACTACATTATAGGCATATCGAATAGTTCAAACAGATATCAAAAATAGTTAAAGATGCTTCAAACATACGTCTTAAAAAGAGGCGTCAACTCGCATTTTTTAAAAAAATTTAATTATTTCATTAACATTTATTATTTTTGTGATACAAATTTCTCAATGTAATTTATATTATTTTATTAGGAAATTTATATGAGATATGATATAAAAAAATTTCGAAATTTTACATCCAAAAAGTCATATTCCATGTAAATTTTCGGATGTAAAATTACATGGGTATGACTTTTTTGGATGTAAATTTTCGATTGTAAAATTTCTTCAAACTTTTTTGTAAGTTCAATTGTACCCCCTAACTTTAATTGTCTGCGTCCGCCACTGGCCAAAACGTCGGGACCTAATTTCTAGTAATTGTGGTCATAATTATTAAAATCACTTCGTCAAAACGTTGTATAATCGAACACTTAAAGAGTGAATATCCGCAAAAATATTATTTTATGTTAAGAAATGAGGGACACCAACAACGTGTCGTACAAATTTCGCCTAGCGTATGAGGAGCAATAGGAGTTTCATACTAATTATTAATTCGCTTAACAAAAACTTGTCTTCAAAAATCATTTACGAGTATTCCGTCGTTAAAAGTGAAAATTTTATAACTTCTACCTCCGTTCCTTTGTATGGGCCCAAATGCCAGTTTCTCATAGTTGAAGGGGTTTAAATGAAATTCAGCACGATAGCCTAAGGACTAGTTTGGCATAGTTTTTGAGAAGTCGAAATGAACTTTTGAGATTCAAAAGTTACTTTTGAACTCGTTTAACATATTTTATTAAAGTGTTTTTCTTAATTAGATGAATTTTTAGATGAAGTAAGTACAATGTGATTTTATCTAAAAGCACTTACGAAATATGAAACTCTTTTAAAAATTAGTTATCAAACAAGAATAAAAGTGATATCCTTGGAAAGCTATACTATAGAAAATAAAAGTAAAAGTTATGTCAAACGATCCCTAAATATATCAACACCACAATTTTTTAATAATTATACTATATTTTAATTGCATAAAAGATTCATAATCTTTACAAATTGTCACATTAATATTTTGAACTTTTTTTAAAATCTCATTCTTATTCTCATATTAGCTATGATTTCTCTTAAAATTTTCTTTAAGATAGTAAGAAAATCATTTGTCCATTGTAATTTAAAATAATCAAAATAAATAATAATGCAAAATACGATTAAATATTTGACTTCATTTTGAAGTACGCCAACAATATTTTTGGACGAAAATCTTGATCAATTATAAGATTTTCTGATAAATGAAATTTTAAAAATAAGAATGTGATGAAAAAATTAATGATATAAGTATGATCAAAATCGGTTATCCTCTCCACGGTTGGCAGAGGATAAGACTGTTCACCTGTTGATATGGTATGCGAACCTTACTTACGGTTATTTTCAAATGTGAGAACATAAAGTATGGTTCTTTTTAAATGGGCAAAATAAGACTTTTCACCTCGAACATGAGAAAATTACTGCAAGTATGATACTGAACAAAAGTTAAATAAGATGTATTTATAAAAAACTGGCATAAATATCACCACCCCAATTAGCCCACGGCACACAATGCCAATCAAAACGTTCTCTCTCAATAAGCATAAATCTAACGGTCCAAATCATAGAATCATTCAAACGATATATCCGACGTTCCAAAACGCCGACCCGCAAACTAGCCGTTACCAATCGAGCGTCAAAAACTCAACGGTCACCTATTTCCCTTTCATTCCATCAATCAATGAATCTCTAATCGTGAAAAAAGTCAATATCATTACAAATTTGTTGTTTCCCTCTCCAGAAACCCTAGTTTCATCCATTATCCGGCGAGATTTCTAATGGATTCAGGTTCTAAAACCGCCGGAGCAAATACGCCTGCAAAAGAATCAAACCGATCAAAATTTAATGAAATCTCAAAACAATTAGAAAATTTCAATCCCAATGTGTCGTCTCCAGGTTTTAAATCATCTAATTCTCCATGTATAAAGTCTGCAAAAAGTGTTCGCTCCCAAAAATCTACTTCCAGAAACCATTACCCTACTGGTAGTATCCAAGTGGCGTCACCTTCACCGGTGAAGAAAATTCGGCAGAGGAAGTTCTTGATTGCAAAAAAGAAATCGGAAAAGGGGGAAGTGAATTCTTCGACAGCAGCATCAGTGGAATGTAACAAGTGTAAGAAGGGGACGGGAAAATCCAAGTGTTTGTGTGTAGCCTATGAGAGCCTGAGGGCCTCTCAGGAAGGGTTCTTCAAAAATAGCAGTAAAATTGATGATAAGGTTCATTTGGAGAAGTTATGTGATGATACTGCAGATGGGGAGAGTGAAGTTAACCCTATAAGCCAAAACCCGGAGACTGCCAAAGGATTTTCTGGCAAAGTGGAGGAAAATAATGATCTATGTGAGATTAATTTGATGAGTAAGGATGATGTAGATGAGGTCGAGGCGAATGGTGAAACGGGCTCTAAGAGAAGAAGGGGGAGACAGTTAAAAGAGGGTAGAGAGTGTGCACCGGAGCCAGGGTCTGGCAAGGTGATGCATTTGGTGAAGGCATTTGAGAATCTTCTTTCAATTCCAAAATCGAGCGATTCTAAGGAAAAGGAGGTGGACGAAGAGGTGGATATTAATACGGAAATGAGAAAACCTATTGAGGTTGCCGAAAAACAGGTTTCTCCGTCTTCATTTAGTCCCTCTGATGTTTTCCTCACATTGGAGAGCTTAGGTTTGGATTCAGTTTCACACCGTTCTTCTTCACTAGACAGCAGCCAAGGAAGGTTAGTTAGGTTAACAGCGACTGTGTTGATTTTTGACATAATCAAACAATTGGTAAATCGTCTTATGTTGGTTCTAAATGTGTTCATTCTAAAACTTTGAAGCTTCAGCATTTCAAGTAAAACTTCTGCTGGTGGTCGAAGAAGCAGAAGAAAAGTGAGATTTTTTATCCATACTTCTCTTTCTTTGAGTAAAATTTTTTCTCATATAGATTATCATATCTATTTTTCGAATTCTACAGAGCTTCGAATCATCTGGAACCTCTGTGAGAAGACTTGGGAGAAGGCAGCTTAAAACAGCAACTTCTCAAAAGCCCTTCATGCTCAGAACAGAGGTGTGTTTCATTCGTGCCTATGTTGTGTCTCTAGGTTGTGGAATTTTCATCACTTCACATAATCGTTTTCAATATAAATCTGACTCTATATGAGCATTACTTGACTGGTTATTATTACATTTGACTACAGCGGTAACATTAGGATAGTTGCAAAAATGTCAATCTAGTTCACATTTTTGCCTAACCACCTCATCTAAAAGCTTAAACAAACTTTTAGAAAGGGGACAAACTTACCCATTTAAACCATGTCTTCAGTATATGCCCCTTCACTTACCCAATTAGTTCAAGGTAGATGTTAAAAGGTTTTTATTGGGACGAGCGGTTTCGTAAATGGCTATATGTAGAATTAGGATGCAACAGTTTAGATACCCTGCCACTCTTAATCAAGTTTTATGAAATCC
Organism: Fraxinus greggii; assembly: GCA_903798315.1. Taxonomy (NCBI): domain Eukaryota; kingdom Viridiplantae; phylum Streptophyta; class Magnoliopsida; order Lamiales; family Oleaceae; genus Fraxinus; species Fraxinus greggii. The sequence continues at coordinate 26,773 of CAIGRK010013706.1, read as the reverse complement.
ATAGCACCAACCTGCATTTTTAAGCGAAAGTAAATCCATTATTATGAATGATTTAATAAAGTTGGGAATGATATTGTTCTATATTGAAATAGAGAAAATAATGTAGGCCTATGGGTGTAAGATGTATATCTTTCATTTTGAAGCCATTCTAAAGAGTATAATAAAGTTAAGAATGGGATTATTTAAATATAAAACTCTTGCAGATAAGAACTATTTCAATTGTGCAAATTTAAAGGGCAAGTTGAGAGAAACACTTGATAATGGAACAAAAACACTTATTAAGGTAGAGTTGGAAGCCTAAAGAAAATTCATTCAGCCTGCTGAAATAGATATAGACTATTACAATAGTGAAGCAGGTTGAACTCCAAGAGGTGTCGACTGTTTACGACTTTACATTAACTCAAATATTGAAATTACATAAATTGCACCTACCGCAGCAAAGAGGAAGGTGCAAGGAGGAAGAATTCATGAAAAAGGTGCAAAAAATAATGGAGGAAGAGGAGAAGTTGCGGATACCAGTTGCGCAAGGTCTTCCATGGACAACAGATCAACCAGAGGTAACTTTTTAACCTCGAGAAAAGAATTCTCAATTCTATTTCGGAAACATTAGGAATCAGGATTAGTACGAAATTTTTTTGTCAACAGGCCTAGTAATTTTGAATTCTTTTCTGATGTTTAGATCTTCCCTCCCTTTTTTTTCATTCCAGGGCAAAATTCTAATATTCATGTCAATATTAATTCTACAAAAGTTTGGGGACAGTTATTCGGGCAAACCAGATTTATAGGACTTCTAATTATCATTTTTGGCAAGTTTGTTGGTTTGGAAATGAAGGCAAAAGTTCATTACCAAAGAATGTAGTAACTTATGATATAAAAGCATGGAAGAAATTCTGTTTTGGTGTCTTCAACGATTAATCATGGACTTCTCGTCAAAAGAAAACTTGGGGCCTGACTAGTTTCCAATTGACGCAATGAAAAGGCTACCATTTTGTGTTGCTTCCGCATGTCAATCGATTGTTAAGAAACACGTAGATTTACACTTTTCACTAATCACAACCTAGGTTTGAAGCTTAACGAAAACTTTTGCATTGTGTTGCTGAACATCGTCTTGTTGATCCTTAGCTTAATAGACATGAAACTCCTTACAAGTAATTATTACGACCCTTTTGTAACTTCCCAGTAGAATTCAGCACGCTATTTTTGGCAGTTGTCCTTCAAAGTGTAGAACAATTTGATACAATTGTTTGGTAACATGATGCTGTCTTTGGTAAAAATCGGTGCTAATTTCAAATGTTTTTGACCTTATGGTGGTTGGTTAGACTTGGGTACCTAAATGCAGACCAAACATTCATTTGTTTCAGGATTTGACTGAATTGGGTTAACTTGTCATATCTCAGTGTTTAATGAAGCCTTCAGTCAAAGATAATACAAGGCCTGCTGATCTCGTGCTACACAGTGACATTAGGGCAGTTGAACGTGCTGAGTTTGATCATCAGGTACATTTTTTCCTTCTTGACTAAGCTTGGTTACTTCTATTCTCATCCCCTGACATAGCTTTGTTTCTTTGTATTTATTTAGGTGGCCGATAAAATGAGTCTTATTGAACAATACAAGATGGAAAGGGAGAGACAGCGAAAGGTGAACTAAAAATTTTGAGACTAAACTTACGATTGATTCTTACGTTGTATTTTTCTAACACGACTGTGTTGGCAGTTGGCTGAAGAAGAAGAAATTAAGAGGCTGAGGAAGGAGCTCGTTCCTAAAGCTCAACCGATGCCATATTTTGACAGGCCGTTCGTCCCTAGAAGGCAATGTAACCTTGTTCTTTTACCAATGTACACATATTCTAAACTGAACTGAATACTGAATTTGAAGTTGTCAATTCTATTTTGTCTTTGTTGTATCAGGTCGGTGATGCATCTAACTAATAAGTCCGCGGTGCCTAAGGCGAATGCATAAACACGAGAAGATCGAGTGTTGAATGTTTCAAATAACTTGTTTGTATAAACACAGTTGCAGTGAACATGCCTTTTGAAGTTGAGATTTTAGTTTGTTTAACGATTCATGACAATATTCATTTACAATTTGTCAAATATTTAATATTTTTATCATTAGCGATTCGACCCGAGTTCTATCAAGTAGAAATTGTCTAGTTTTTGAAAAATTATACCCCTTTTTGGTGGATATTATTAAAATCAAATTTTTAACAAATTTTGATAAAATTTAATGAAACGTGTGAAAGTTGTGGGATGTCTAAAATGTGATTAAAATTAATTATTAACTTTTAATAAAATCACCATCAAATAGGGGCTATAAATTGTAGGATCTTGTTATATGTACCAAATTTTTTTACCGAATCTTTTACTTACTACTCACAATGAGGATGTAGTAGAAATTTTTACATATACACAGGCCCCACGCATTATGTGAGATGTATATTATTTAATGCTCCTAAAATAATTAATAATATTAAAATTTAAAAATGACTTTTTCAGAACCTTGGATTTAGTTCAGTAGAGTGATTGCTCCGATTTAAAAATTAAGCAATCTCCAATGATTGTATCAACTTTGCTGACTTTATACAAATTCAAAAATTTTTCATTTTTAATCACATATTCTTCAAAATATCATTATTACAAAACTCATTTTTTCAAAAAATAGTGCTCAAACACGAGTTTAATCTACTTAGAGCATCTCCAATACAACAACATTAATTGTTGTACACATGACAAGCAAAATAAGAGATTGAAAGGAACATCTCCAATGGACCCTGAATTGCACTAATTGTTGTTCAATTGTACAAGATAGGAATTAGAGAAGAGAGAGATGTAGCTCTTGATTGAGTTCCATTTTAACGATATCGTGAAATAACAACTTTTTACTATTATATGTAATTAAAAAAGAAGAAAAAATTTTGAATTTACGTTTAATATTATTTTATTGAAGAATATATGATAGATAAAAAGATGAAAAAACGAATTAAATTTTTAATGAAATCCAAATAGGGCATAATTATAAAAATTAAATTGAGATGTCTAGCACACTCATCCTCCACCTTGTCAAGCAAGCAAAATACATCCCCATATCAAAACAAAACTCATTCAAAGAATACATGGGGCAAATTTTTAATAGCCAAAATTACTCAAGTCGAAAGCATAGTAACCGTGCTATCATTTGCAACCAAAAATTGTTCGAAGATTTCTGCTTAGCGAAATGCTTTACAGAAAAGTAAAAAAACGCAAGACTACATAATTAACGAATAACCTATCAAGGTGCGACTACAACAATCCTTCCTGCAACTTGATCAAGATCCCGGCGGCCACTGGATGTGATTTTTCTTCCACTGTAAAAGGAATAACAGTTCGTGAGGAAAGAACCCATAATATTCACAACAATTTTTGTATCGAAGTGAGTATATAGTCATAGAAAAAAGAACTCCTAAAGACACATACTTCCCAATTGCAAACAGAGTGAAAAATCGGATAGAAAAAATATGTACTTTACTGGTGCATGTAAAAACTAGCAAACAAATTCTCGCATCCCATCCCATTATTAACGGTAATAACTCACCATTCACTGATGAAAACGGGTTTCATTTTGTAACGTGTAAATCATTAAAAGCACAATATTTTATTCCATGAAGCAATAATATCAAACTCACCCACTTGTATCCATGTCAATGATGTTCATAGTCTGCAATTGTTGAAGGATGTGGCGAGCAACGGAACCACTGCTTTTGCCAAAATGGGGTGGACGGCTTCCGTTCCTCTTGCTCCCACCATAAATCCTACGGAAGGCACCAACACCAATACCTCCCCTCAAATATATCTTCCTAGCCATAGAAGCTGAAACACGCAACCATATCAAGAATTCCAATCAGGAATATGATCAAATTATCAATGCTAACTTCAAGAAAAAAATCTCTCTCCACATATTAACAAGTTAAGCATTGTAGAAACAAGAAATTCCAGATATGTCATAATCTTTACCGGTTTGGATCTTAATCTAGAAGGATTAACAAACTACAAATAATAAAATTCACTTGTTTTCTATTTGGACAGAGTACTTATTTCATTGCAAACATTTTGGGGCCTTTAGTTTACTCCTATCTAAGGTGCAATTATAACCATGGACAGTGAGATAAACTGAGCAGCTGGGCACACCATGAAACAAAATCACGAAGAGAGAGATAGAGAGAGTTACCAGCCCTAATGTAGTACCAGTCAGGATCATAAGGTGCAAGCTCTTTTAGCACACCAGTTTTCACAATATCGGTCCACTCCGGAAGCTCCATCTATATTTCAGAAACAATAAAATAATGTAAGACATAGAGCAAAACGATATTAACTGTTACAAATATACACTTGTTTTCATAAAAAGAAACACACAAAACCATGCAATCTGATGCAATCTGAGGTATTCTGCTTAATATGCTCGGATTGGTCGAGATAAAACAAAGGGCATATCTTTGTCCAGTGAGACCATTCTAACAGTATACCTGGCTAAGCTTTTGAACTAAAATTTCAAAAAAAAAATAAAAAATTAACCTATAAAAATCTCAAATATGCTCTGATAATAAAGTGACTTTTAGTCATAGCTAAACATGCTAGTGTAGATAAAGTGTCATGCGTTGGGTAAATTGATCCGGTGATGTTTTTCCCTTCTCTTTTTGGCTATTTCCTTCGCATTTCTACTCTTACTTGACGCCGGCAGAATTCTGTTTTATTATCTCCTGATTTTTGTATCCCTTGTTAACGATTCTCAATTGAAAATTCACATACTACCCTGTTGATATCAAACTTCCAAACAAATTAAAATCCTTTTTATGTGCATTATAATTGCAATTCAAACAACAGTCTATATTTGTAAAGTCAAAAATCAAATTTCCAGAAACAGCGTATATAACAGTTGCATACACTCGCAATACAATTACACAGAAAAATAGTCTAAACAGATAAAAATAAATCTGCGCGAATAAATACCAAATACAATTATACAAAATACCTTGCCCGAGCGCTTCAGGTGAGCGGAGTAAGCCTTCACGAACTCGTGAGGAGAGACATCCTTCACAGTTTTAGCAGTCGCCATTGATGCAGCAGATTTCGAATCACAGTAGCTACCAAGACCACTTTCCTATAAACGACGGTGATGATGCTATTAGGGTTTTGCTGAAGGGTAATTGTGTGATTTAAATAGGGTATTTATAAATGGCCCGTTAAGGGTTTCTTTTAATTGTGGGCTTTGGCCCGTTTTGTTCAATTGGACTCAAAATTGCTGGCTCATTATTTCTTGTGGACTCCTCATTTTAGGGATTAAAAATGGACGAAGAGAGTTTGAACTTTTTGTACCACAAATAATTGTTCCATCTACTTCTAATATTCCAAAAACACCTATTTATAGCATGACAACACGATGCAAGAATATGTGCGACGTCACGAAGAGTAGTCCTTTTGTTACATTGCTAGAAATTTGTCATTGTTTAATCTCTCTTCAACCGTAGTTCGTTTGTATATGAATTTATATCTTTCTCGAGCTGTCAATTAACATTGAATTGATATATATTCTCACTTTATAATTAAACAAAAATATGTCTAGCATTGCATGTGTAAAACAGAATAACCATAGTTGCCCTAATAAACTTTAAAAGGTACAGCGAAACCTCAATAAATGAATGTTCGATAAATTAATAATCTCACTTAAATAATAAGCCCTTGTTTGAGCCCATTTTTTCCTTCAAAAAATATTCTTCTACGATGAAATGATCACATCTCAATCACACATTTTCAATAAAATAATATTATACGCAAACCTAAAATTTTTCTTTATTTTTTAATCATACATTTTCCATCGTAACACTATTGCAAAATGTATTTTTTGAAAAATTGGGGCTCAAACTATCTCTAAAATTCTTCGATCCCGACTTAGACTATTAACGAACTTTTAATTCGAAAACATTTTTATCCAACTCGCCTCTATTTGCAAATATGTATCTAAAGTCTTTTGCTCGAACCCATTGTTGCAAATGTTTTTGTGTTGGAGAGGGATGTTCATTTTTATATTCACACAATGCTCTCCTCTTCTCATAAGTTAATGTGGATTTTTTAACTCCTTTTAAATGAGGCACCACAGTAGAAAAATGTATGAAATTTGGAATGATTGGGGGCCTTAAGTTAAAACTAATGACTATATAAATTATGTTACACGTGTACGCAAAATAATTTGAATGATTAACCATTCCCATGATTTGGTATTATAATTTTTGGATTAGTAGTTTTTTGGATAATGGGTAGTTGTAAAATAAGAAAAAGTTTACGATTTATATGTAGTATTATTTTATTGAAAAATGTGTGATTGAAAAAAAAGAATGAGAAATATATATTATAATTTTAATAGGAACCAAAAGGGGGCTAAACTTTGAAGCCATGCGTGTACATTATTGTTTGAACACCAGAACAATTAGCAGCACTCGTATGGGTGATTTTTTTTATTTTTTTCCTAACTGTCCCATCACTAATCGACGAGTGTATTCTGTAAAATAAATATATCAAAATCTTCTGTACATATAGCTTGATTCTCATTATTTCCTTTTTAATGTATGTATGTTCCCTTACTTATTAAATTTTAAATTTCACCATATTCGATATTTTTTTAAAATTTCCTACATGTATTAAAATATAAAATACTCTATAAATTAATAAATTATTTATTTATCGATAAATAAAAAAACCTCTAAAATAATATTTTTTTTCGTAACATTATTATTTTATGAAGGGCAATTTAGTAATTTAGTGAATCAATATAAGTACAATTAAAACGTCTTTGAACTTCGACGCAGATAATTTTACTGTCTAGACGTATAGGGTTTCCAATTGATTTCAATACCTCCATTCTGCCATTTTTATTTCAATCGAACAGGTACATATTATTTCTGATACTACACTCATTTTTATCGTTCAATTCAAGCGTTTATGTCAATTTGCTCCACGGTTTTGATGAGAAAAAGGGTTTTTTGGAAAGTCAGAAGAATAGTAATTTGGTAAAATTAAAATTCATGCCTTGGGTTTCACCATTGTGAATGTTTTATTTAGATATGGCTTGAATTCATATCAGTTGGGTGGGTTGTGGTGTGGGCAGTATATTCTTAAGTATATTGTTTTCTTTTAGCATTTTCTTTCAGTTTCTAAAATTTCTGTATTTTTTTTCTCGCATCCAAATTCCCAAATGTAAAAATTGCCTTCTTGGTATCTTTGTGAGAACTCGATTTATTTTTGTAGTCTTAACGTTTTAATTACATTCAATACAGATGAGCCAGCCAGAGCATCATTCAACAGATGCAAGTAATTTCTTTTCCCTAATATTTTTTAATATTGTTAGATTCAGGTCTTCAAGATTGCCGAAGTAGCCGATGAACACGTTTCAGTTTAGAGTAACTTAGAAGTTAAAACTGAGTATTTTTCTTCAGTAATCAGTCAGGATCTGTTTAATATCTCACAGAAAGAGCTTGCTATGTGAATATTAATTTAGTAACTTAATTGCTGTGTTTATTGTGTGAGAAGAGCATGCCAAAGGAACCGAAGTTTTTGTTGGTGGATTGCCCTCTACAGTATCTGAAGACAAAATCAGCAAGGTTTAATCTCTCTCTCTTCCTTCATCTTGTATTGGCAGCTATATATTGTAGAGTGTTACAGTCACGCAACCCATTTTTGTAGTGTGAAGGAAGCATAAGCAAATTGATTAAGTAAAGAAGAGCAGAAAAGGAAAGAACTAGGTCATCTTAGGCGAACAATCTCTTTTAGCCTCTTGTTAGCTATCTCTTTTAGAGCTGGGCATTTGGGCTGCACTTTGGACCATATAAATGAATTCATTGAAATGGAAGACAATACAATTTGTCTCGTATGTGGCTCAAAATGACTGGCAACATTGCTTTGAAACTATTGGCTGAGAGCTAAATAAATTATTACAAGGATTTTTGACACGTTAGATGTCTCTCTGCATGAGTAATTTAACTTCTGTGTACTTATTGACTAGGCGAAATGGACACTGTTTATTATTTATCAACAAATGCTTCCATAATTGTCGAGTTTCAAATCATTGCACATGAATGTTATGATCATGTATAAAGTTAACTTCCATTAACCATGCATGCTCCATAATTATGGAAAAGACTTCGAGGTCTAGATATATTCAAATATTTTGTGTTGAAACTTCCTCCTATTCAGGTATTCTCTGGTTGTGGCGAAATTGTGGAAATTCGTATGATAAAGGATCAGAAAGGCAATTTAAAGGTTTATCTTACATAATTCGTTCGCTTTCCTCTGGTTTGATTACTTTTAATTCCCACTTGCTCACTCCTACCATCTAGCATCCCCCTCCCCAAATGTAGCAAGAAGCTAAATTGTTGGTACCATATTCTTATGGTGTCCCTTCCTGTTTAATGTTGACAGGGATTTTGCTTTGTGCGCTTTGCAACAAAAGAGGCTGCAGACAAAGCTGTGAAGGAAAAATCTGGAATTGTGGTGAGAATTAAATTTGCGTTGTTCAATTTTTTGTTGGTTATAATTTATTGCTAGTGAACCCTTTTCCATGGAGATTCTACTTCTAGAATGATCGGCCTGTGAATTTTGTTTAAAACCCTGAAACTCAAAAGTATGCTAATTCGGAGCATTGCAGCTGCAATGTGCTCTTAAAATTGTCCATTTCAATAAGGACATGTATCCTGAATCCTACTAAATTGGTTGATCAACCAAATCATCACAATGCCAATGCATTTATTTCTTAGGATGGTAAATTTTGTCAACCAACCCTATTATCACTCATAGTAAGAGCTACCCCGAGCTGTGCTTTGGCTGCTCAAGCTTGGCTTGATTTCGCGACTTGGTTGAAAAAATTACTCAACTTTTGTTTGCTTATGTTTCAAAGTGAAACCTATCTTGAAAATATTGGCATCTTAAAAATGTCAACTTGTTATATTCTTGAATTTATGTTAAACAAGCTTTAAATAAGCTGAACATGAGTCGATCATTAGTTGCTACACCATATTTATCCACTCTTCTTTAGCTATCAGTTTTCTTGATCTGACAACTTATTTTTGGAGTCTTCTTAATGGGATTAAGGTTATATCTCTCGTGAAATGCAGATCATTTACACCCTGGCATTAAATTAATATTTTAATCTGGTCTTGGTAACATTCTTTTGGTAGTTATCTCAATTTGCTTTTAGCTCTTCAGAGTTCAGACACTATCAACGCGTCAGCTGTCTCGACTAATTTAAACCATTATTTTACTGAAATATCAGGTCAATCACTGGCTATTTATGTGATATGGATTTTATTGTATTAACCGTTTTAAGTTAATTCGGCCCCTTAGACTAAGGAATTTCTTTCTCTACTATGTGAAAAAATTACTGCCATATGGAAGAACCTATGGCCAACCTCTCTCTCTCTCTCTCTCTTCCTTGGGGGGAAAGGGACTTGGAATTTCACTGACAATGCTTTTTTTTTTTTTGCGTGATTTATTCACTCGTATGGTTATTTGGAATGCATTACACAGGATGTGAGATTTTGTTGACCCTTTTTTGAATTCTTGCTTGGCCTTTTCCTGAACTTGGGAAACTAAACCTTCTCTCTGCTAGAATATTTAATTCGATTCAGGTTTTTTTCTTCGTTTTTAATCTATTGGTAACATTTAGAGCCTACTATTTTGGTTCTCTCACTATGTTTCTATCTTTCAGGTAGATGGAAAGAAGATTGGCGTTCTCCCATCAATCCAGCAGGATACCTTACATTTTGGAAACCTTAACAAAGGTTGATCCCTTCTCATATTGCAAATTTCTGATAAGAAATGCATACAAGTACCATAATTCTGTTCCTAGGTTAGCCATCTGTAGGTTATTTCCTGCTGTGTTGGATACAGAAACTAAATCTCTCTTATTTGAGTTTCTAAAATACCGTTTCGTGGTGGCGTGCAATATAACTGAGTCCATAGTCTTCATATACGTATGTCTTTTTTCGAGTTCAATGACTAAAAGGTGCATCTTTTAAACTGAATGTTTTGCACTGGAATCATGTGCACTGCATTAAAAGATTTTCCCCCTTGTTTGTGGTTCTTTCCCCTTCCCATTTTCCCTTGTGCATTAATTAATTTTAACTTTTGTTAAAGTATCATTGTCGTTCTGTTTCCTTAGTTTTCTACCTTCGCCAGTTGTAGTTTTGACTTGTAAATTTCTTTTGTCCACTCTATCTGTTGATGTGAAGAACAGTTTCTTGTTGATACACATGCCTTACTGCTTGATTTTGTATGTTGTCAAGGTTGGAGTGCTGATGAATTCGAAAAACTTGTTCTCCAGGTCATTTTTTTTCCTTCCAATAGTTGAACCATTTTTTTTTTTTTTGAAGTAATATGTTAAATAGCTCCTTGTTTCTCTTCTCCACTCGATAATTTATTCTTCCACTATAGGTTTTTCCTGATGTTGTATCTGTTGATCTGGCAATGCTCAAAGACATGCCACCTGGTCAAAAGCAACGGAACCGTGGTTTCGGTTTTGTGAAATTCTCATCTCATGCGGTGAGTTTCTTTTTGTTTTCAAATACGTTTGCTTTGTTAATAAATCTTGCACTATCATTTTTCAAGTTTGTTTGCAATATTAAGTTCACTCTCCTGTTGTATCTGAAATCATACAGGACAAAATCTCAGGTTCGTGGTTTTGTTTCATCCTGAAAATTCCGGTTCTTGTTATGGCAATTGGTTGACTGATAATTATAAAAGATGTTCCTCTTCAATTTAGACAAGACAAGAAACCAAAATAACTTCCAGTAGTTAAAAAAAGGTTTATATGTTATTAGGAATACAATTTTACTATAAGTAAAATATGCTCATATTTTTACAATATAGCGTATAATCATGCAACTCCAAACAAACAAACGAATATATTAGTGGAAAACCAATCATAATCCTCCAATTCTATAATTCTGTTAGCTTTTTTCTCCTGAAATCAAGGACTTCCATTACAGATGTGTTGGTTTTAGTGGCTGTTCATTCTAATGTTGATGCCCTCACATTATCTGGTAAAAGTTATGATATTTATGGAAAACAATTTTCCCTCTTTGTGCTTCTTTAACTTTCGGTATACTTTTGTATTGAATTCCATAAAGGGCTGTGTGTTGTTGTTTCAGGTTCTGTCTAAATAGCGTTATTCTCCACACTTGTTTTTTTTCTTGTGGAAACTCAGCTATATTTTTTTGGTTCTTTATTCAGAGCCTTCAATATAGCCATTCTGTTTCTCTGCCATTTCTTTTCTTGAATGTTTTTCCCTGATTTATTGGCAATGGATGTCAAATAACTTATGCACTTTTAATTTGTTGAGTCTGTGCTGTATAACAAAATAGCTATTTGAGATTAAAACCATAGAAATATCAAGTAATAAAACATTTTTATCCTAGTTCTTTTCTAGAGACTTTCTTTCAGTATGGTGCTTCTTGTGGTGTGTTATATGAATATCTAAAAATGCTCTGGTTTCTTCAGCAAAGCCCAATATTATTTGCCACTTGCCAGTATTAAAGGTTCCTGTAATCTAAAATTGTCATAGGATAAGTCTTCTGGATTGTTCTGCTGACGAGTTCCCTCTGTGAATCTCATGCGCAACTTTCTCTGTTCTTGTTACACCAAACTCTTGTTCAACCCCAACTCTGAATCCAGCTGAAGTCTATCCTGATCCAACATCTTCATCAGTGTTTGTCCTATCAGCCTTTCTCTACCTTCTTCCGGTTAAAGAATATTTACCAACTAGACTTCTGGAAACATATTCATCTGGAATCTCTCTCTATATACACACGCATATATGAACTTAATAACTTGACTGAGCCATGTCAAAACACACCTTTGTTAACAACAATAACAACTAAGTATCACTCCCAAACACACCTTTGTGATAAAATTCATTATTATCGGCAGGTTGGCTTGCATCTCTGCAGATCTACTTTTGCCTCTCAATATGCAATCCTTCACCAATTTTATAAATCATTACTTCTACACTAGAAGGCTGATAAAAATCCAAAATTAAACCGCCTCTTCAAAATTATCAATCACAGGCTGCTGCACGTGCCCTAAGGGTGGGCTCCCAGTCGGATTTTCGTCTTGGTGGAAAACTGCATCCATCTGTTCAGTGGGCCGAGGAGGAATGTGAAGTTGATCCAACAGAACTTGCTAAGGTTCGTTATCAGTGCCTTCTATTACTTATACATGCCAATTTTTAAAGTCTTTCACTGTACTTTTGAATTTATTCTTTGACTCAGGTAAAAATAGCTTTTGTCAGAAATCTGCCAACTGATGCAGATGAGAACTACTTGAAGCAATTGTTTGAGCATTTTGGCAAGGTTTTACACATGCACTCTTGATTTTGCGTTGCTCATATTATATATCTACCTTTTAATCATATGTAATGTTAATCTTTCTACCATGTTTCAGGTAGATAAAGTGGCGATATCCAGAAAGAGCTCCTCCCCAGTTGCATTCATTCACTTCACAGAACGATCAGTGAGTTGTCTTAAACCTGCTCATATTTGTCGTAACTTATCAGAGGGTAGCCTCCTAGTCAATCTCTATTTCTGATTTTACTGGTTTAAATTGGCATGTGGTTGAACATATGACATGGAGTCACAACCTTTTTTTTTTTTTTTTCCATTATGTCCTTCATCTTGTCCTCAACTATCCCCTGCACATGGGCACATCTACCCCCATCATATAAACATTTTGGCCTCACTGAATTTCATTTGTGGTCCTTCCTCAATCCCTCCCCTTCTCTTCACTGTTCGATGCTTTTCATAGTCCATCCACAAAACTAAACCACACAGCTTGCACACTAAGGCAGAGGTACACAGGACGACTAACTGAAGAACAGTTCATGCACACAGCGATATGCTCATATTCGTTCACAAGGACTCCACTATGCCAGGTACATTAGGCAGACAGAAACACAACTTGTGCACATAGTGATGTGCTCATATTCATTCACAAGTTTGCTGGATACATTAGCATGCTTTCAATGGATTATAGCAGCCTCCCAGATTTTTTAACAAATTAGCCTAAATCAATGGTTCTTGTACCCAGAAAATTAGAAAGATCAGCTAAATGTTGCAAGCTTTTAAGTGACATTGCACTTTATAGCTACCACGTAAACACAACAAAAGAAGATTAACAATAAAAAAGTGGCAGATGCAATTAGCGCTGCTTGTGTTGGGTTCTAACTTCCAACTTGGATATTGCCATCTACAAAGTGGTTGCACTAGAAGAGATGGAAACCCCAGTTGTCTGTGTTTTTTCTTTCCGGTCCATCCCCTTGCGAAGAGTGTGAGGTGGGCCCAGCACCAGAGACACTTGAAAGTGTGAGACTTGAGATATAACACGTGTTTTGTTAGGCTTCTCCATTCTCATTATCCAAGGACTATGAGCTACTCTGGTTATGCAGTTCTATAAGAGTTAATAGTGATGTATATTTGAAAATATTTTGGTGCATTGGGTCACAGACTTGATTCATTAAGTTGACTACATAAGTGGATTTAGATAGTTCCATATGCATTCTGATAATATCAATTCTTATTTTCGTTTCGAATACACATTCCATTATGAACGGGAAGATCAACTCATTGATCTCTATAGAGTTACACATTGGTAGTGGAAAGGGGTGGCAATGTGCTAATTTTTAGTGGGTTATGGACTGGCAAGAGATATGGAGAGGCTGAGGGTTTTCCTACATTCATTTCGTGTTTTTTTTTTTTTTTTTTTTTAAATGAAATTTTTCTTGATCGTATTCCATCT
>CAIGRK010013706.1:0-12776 GCA_903798315.1 Fraxinus greggii | reverse complement strand
TGTTGTTTTGGTTTTTATTTATTTTTTTTTTTTTTTTTTTTTTTTTTTTTTTTTAAATTCCAATATTGCTCGTTTTGCATTTTCTTCTCTATCTGTGCATTGCTGCTTTCATGTTTTATCTAAACCATGAAGACAGTTGAAATGTCATAGTCAAATGCTCTATTAGTTTGATCTGGCAAACTGACTTGTAAGTTCGGTGCTGATTTCTTTTAATTCTCGGTATAGGAACTTGAAAGAGCTATAAACACAATGAACGAGAAAACAATTCAAGGGCCTAATGGAGGTCCATTGGTTAAACTCCAGGTAATTAGACTTGCAGCAGAAATTAATCCAAGAACTCTAACTTTGTAATAAAAATATTACATCCGATATTATTTTCTGCAAACAGGTTGAAGTTGCAAGGCCTACAGGCAAAAACAAGAAACGAGCTCATGAGGATTCACACAGCAGTCCTGCTATGGTTCCGGTTCATTCCAAATTCTTAAAGGAGGAAATAAGCGCCAGTCCATCCATTAATCAAAAGTCCAATGTCCAGAAGTCCAATGTCCAGAAGGTGAAGCACTCTCTTAATGTCATTTGTTCCATCAATTGGTTTCTTAATTTTTATTTATTTATTTATTTTTTAATTTTCAACCTGGAAAGAACATTATGGCTAAGAATATTTTTCAACTAAAACACAATTATCAAGAATTTAGTATGTTAAAATTAGTAGCTGTAGTCTGTAAAACCTGTAATAAATTTTTATTGAAAATGTTGCATTGCCTGCAGTTGAGCTTCAATTCTTGTGCATGTATTATCCACTGTTTGTGTGCTGGATCGTGTCCTGCTGTGTATTTTGTTATGAGTTGTCTCCTTTGTGGTTCGGTGGACTTCAAACAAATTGTCCATCCTCCTGTTTTCCGTTTCATTCGCTTGTTGAATCTGGAGGGCTAAGGAAATTTATAGCGAGCTTTCCTAGTATCATATTTCTCTTATAATTTGATCTAGCATTTTCTTTTCCACCAGGAATTGGAATATGCTGCTGACCCTTACGAGGCCGCTGTAGTCTCTTTACCTTTATCTATTAAAGAACGATTACTCCGGATCCTACGGCTTGGAATTGCTACTCGTTTTGATGTAAGTTTCAAATTATCGTTAGAAAACAGTATGTGTGGTAATGCAATGATTTCAAAAATTAATATCATTTAATGTCATAGTTTGTTTGATATTAAAAAATATCTTCGGACCAAAATTCAGTTAACTCCAACTCATTGTTGAAGATCGTATATGATTAGTGGTAACTTTTTCACAATTTCGAGAGAAGTTGCATTTATGCAGCCACCTTGGTCTCGGTGCCTTTATCCTTTCACCATGTCTATATGCATTGATGGTCTCTTTGCATCATGTCTTCCCTTTTTAAGATTTCGCATGTCATCTTGCAATTGGTGAAAATCCCAAAACCTCTTTGTTTCTTCAATTTCTTGATGTACTTCGTGCATGTTAAATGTAATTTCTTAAGCTGGTCAAACTCTAATTTATCCCATTTCGTAGGACTCGCAATTTTTACCTACTTTAACCGACTTATTATCCAATCCACAAATTATAATCTAATAAAAGCTTTGCCGAACATGTATTTGATGTAGTCCTCTCCCCTTGTCCATTTGAAAAACCAATGGATCTGGTCTTCGTAGATGAAGACCATTGCATGTAGCAGCTTGTGCATCACTCTTCCTGGTGTAAATCATCAGAACTTAAACATGACGATGTACTGTATTTATCTTTACACTATTATCTGAAATTTCAATTATTTGATCTTGTCTGTTGACAGATAGACATACAACATCTGAGTAGTCTCAAGCAAATACCTGAATCTGCAGCTATATCTGTCCTTGACCAGGTTTCAGAGAAATCTTAATTTTTTTTCCTGGATAACTGATTTAATTTATTGACGCTTTTTTTCCTTTCAAGAACTTATTCTTGAGTATGTAATGCTGTGGTCACAAATTCTTTGGAACATTTGAAGATTTCCATGTCTTGCTTTGCAGTTCATGTTATCAGGAGCTGGTTTGCAAAATAAGGGAGCATATCTTGCTGGTTTAGTTTCTAAAGTATGTAACTGAACTGTTACCTCTATGCATAGGCATGCTTTAGTTTTACTGCTGTTATTTGCTATTGCTTTTGTTCTTAGCATTTCTGTCCCTATGTAGTACCTGGTTGATAAAGCGGGACGTAGTGAAAACTTAGCAAGTTTGTCAAGAGTAGTGGATGTAACTGCAAAAGAATCTAAGTTATTCAGCTTCCCTAGTCGAGTAAATGTACCAGCAGTTGACTCTTTTGATCCGAACATGCGCCCAGTGGCCAGGTTAGTATTCTGGTTCCAGTGTCTAACTGTGCTTTTCAATTAAGTAAATCTTTTAGCTATATAAATTTTAATGGAGTATATAAATTTATGACCAATGCACATGAATAAAAATGTACAGTTAAAAACTTGAAAGAATGGCCAATCTTATTAGAAGGTCTCTCTTTCACTGGTCAAAGTGAAAAGGTGTGACCACAAAACTTCTCTTTTAAAAAGTCATCTTTCACCTCAGTATAATTTAAGCCAGTGAAACATACTTTTTATCACAAATTTTATGGACCATTCTACTCACAATTTTAGTTGATCAAACACACTATGCCCCTGTTTGGGCTCAATTTCTTATCCAAACTCATTTTCAACCACATATTTCATTGATCTACAATTTTTATCAACTTTTCAACCACACATTTCATCAACTTTATCTAAATCTACTAAAATTTTTATTTTTATCAAAACCAAAGAGGGGCTATCTATCCATACATTCTGTGGACCCATAGCTTATTACCTACTATTTATCCACACATTTTGTGGGGCCGGCTGCTGAAATTTTAATTTAAGCATTCCCAAACAAGCACTCAGTTGTCTAGTTCCCCCTTGTTAAAAGGGTCTTCTCTCCAACACATCATCTTTTCATTGTTACAAACCTGCACCACTCCTTCCCTTCCCCCACACCAACCTACCCACTTTTCCCCCACCCTCCTTTACATATCCCCCATTTCAGCTTAGAAACTCCCGGGTAAAGGAAAGGGGGCTATTTATTGGCAGTTTTGAGGGAATTTTAGTTTCATATATTGCAATACGAGGAAGGTGGCATCATTTTATAGCTGAAATTTTGCAGGTCTGGAACTTACATGCCGCGCTATTCACTCTCTGATTATCCTTTATCAAGTCATGTAGCTGTAGAAAAAGAGGACCTGAGAGGCTCAGATTTTGTTTTATCAAGCGGAGCATCAGTAGGAAGACTGGTGGAGAGAAGCATTTCTCCTTTCGAGGCAACACCAACTTCATCTTATGCAAGAGTCGGATTAGGTTTAAGAGGGGACGGTACACACCTGTCTCCCCCACAGCCAGCACCATTTTCATCTAGAACTTTCCCAAGAGTTGGAGTAAATATAAGTTCTGGCATTACATCTGATGCTAATCGCCAAGCAACTCGCCCTCAAGTTAGGTTTGATCCCTTTACGGGCGAGCCTTACAAATTTGATCCGTTCACTGGTGAACCTATTAGTTATGAGGCTATACACCGACCCCCCTTCTAAAAACTGTTTTAATCCTCTGTACTGATGCTTTTTTTGTTCTTTGCATCTAGATGCAATAGCAATACTGAGACATTACAATGTTGTATGCTAAATACTTTTGTTGGGCAAATTATGTCATTGCTATTTATTGCGAGATTGCTGCTTTGCCTTGTCCTGCACCTCTTCATGTTTCTGTTTGTCACTGGACAACCTTTTTCCAAGTAACATGAGTAGACATATTAGGCAGATGAATAATAATGTTCATATATATGCTAGTGATCATTGTAATCACAAACTGATTTGTTTATTATGCAAGCTACATTTTTGGAATCCTTTCGGCCTACGAGCACAGACACACAGTCTCCCTCGAAGGGATACTGAACCTCGGCTCCACAGGTAATCTCATCTTCTACTAGTAGTCGGATTATTCTTAAAGGGACTAATTAGTTAACTATAATGAATGGATAATTGTGTAAAGGAGGGGGGATAGATCAGTTGGATGAAGGGAATGTGTAGAACATGGAGTACATTTCATGTCTCACATGAAAAGGTACAATCCTCTTCTTGCATGTGATTTTCCATGTGCATTCTTTCCTTCTATTTGTTTCTCTTTCTTGCATTTGAGGCTTCAAATGTGTGGCCCATACAACATTCACATGTGCCCTTTTTTTGGGAGGCCAAATCCATCCCACACCCCCACTATAACTAGCTTGGAACCACCCTTTTCAACAAGTGAAATGACTAGATTGCCCTTTGGTTTTTTAAATGATTGGACTTTTCTCTTTTTGACCTTTTTATCGCGTTGATTCTTTAGCTTGAAATCTTGTTTTGTTTATAAAGCACGCTTGTCATTATCGACCAGTATGGAAAGATACTATGTACCAATCAAGATAAAGAATGATTTTTAATCTAAAATCGAGAAGATCAATATTAATACATACATCTACTACAAAATACGCTAGTACTTTTACGTAGAATAACTTCCAATAAATTATTTTAGTATAATATTAATTGTTATTATATCAACAAATATAAATTTAATCCTATCTAAACAATGCTAAGGGTTCACGATATCGTCACTAACATGTTAGTTGATTTCTGAAAAATGTACCGCATGGGAGTATATACACTACCTATTGCTTTACTTTGATGCACATGATCATGTCTAACCAAATTAAGATAATTGTTACTTAATGACGCGTGCTTAGCCAAATTAGGCCAATGACATTATTTCATAAAATAAAAAATATATATATATACACACATGTACGTATGTATTTCCATCGTATATTGGAAATGGTATTGTTGTAATTTCTCTACAAACAAGTGGCATTATTCCACTACTCACTTGTATATACATACCCCGTATCGCACTCGTTATACCATCATCCCCTATTAACTACTACTGCCAACATTCCCCGTTACACCGCCGCCTCTAACGGGTTCACAGACAAGAAACTCCATAAACACGGTGATGAAGAAGAGTAGAAGAAGGTCCTCTAAAGTGTAGAGAAGCCCGGGACCCTACGATATTGGTAGAACCTGTTGACATGAGTTGTATATCAGGGAAGATTATAGAAGATTGTGGCTATAATTAAGAGTAAATTTTTGGTTAGCAGAAATAGGAGTAATTTGTGCATAATCATATTTAGAGATACTTCGATATTTAGAGGATATGATCGGCTGTATATATATTCATCCATCTCTGTACATTACATGTAGACATGGTATCAGAGCAACCTACGAACCCCTACTCTTTGGTATCTCCAGCAGCCCAAGTTTCTTTTCTTATTTCTGTGAGTGCGGTTTGTTCTGCCATGGATGACACTGACTCTCAATATGGTGATTCTCCATCATCTTCTATCTTGATTGATTTAACGACAAAGATGACTGAAGTTCTAAGCAAAGCTTCAGTCCCGACCCCGACCTCAGACGTTATAGCTGCTCCGATTAGCATCAAGTTGGATCTCCAACTATGCCCTTTGGTCCTAAATTGATGAGATGTATGTATCATGCAAAGACAAATTGGGATATAAACAGTGATCCTCCTCAACCTCCTTCAATGGACCCTACGTTCAGAAGATGGAGGACACACGATGCAACTGTTAAAGGCTGGTTAATTAACTCCATGGAACCATCCCTCATTAGCAATTTCATCAGATACCAGACAGCCAAGCAGGTATGGGATGCCAACGCCACCGCCTTCTTCAACGGCAATGACACTTCTCAAGTGTATGACCTCCGACGCCGTATGACACGACTCAAACAAATTGGTGGTTCACTAGAGAAATACTATAACGATTTGCAGGGCCTTTGGCGAGAGTTAGCTTTCGTCGCCCAAATACTATGGAGTGCCCGACTGATGTGAAGCGTTATAACTCCATTATTCAAGAAAAACAAAGTGTATATATTCTTGGATGGACTTGATGATCGCTTGGACCAGATTCGGAGTAGTGTTCTGCGGATGGAACCTTCCCCTACTGTATAGCAAGTGTTGACCCCAAAAAATAAATCAACAAATGTCGGGTCCACTCTTGCCACGTCAAGTACTGTTTCGACGTGTTTCTATCGGAATAACAGCTGTAGTTGATTTGAAATGGACGTGGGAGGCACTTTTCGGCAGGAGACGAGTAACGTTCGAGCTCCGACAAGTAGAATGAAAGCAATCGTACTATTAACGATTGCCGGGTTGAAACCAAACTAAATAATGTAATTGCAAACAAGAATACGTGGAAGGATAGATGAAATATTAATCTCCAATGTTTTTGCTCATGTATGCATTTTTTCTCATTTTTCTTAATCATGAAGAAGGGTTGTTAATACTATACTGGCCGACGTAGTAACCGTTGGATTGAAGCCACGTGGCTTCATCTCCTAAATTACAATTTCACATCAACGTCTATTCATACAATTTAATTTATTGATTAAGAGTCAGCCGCCCTATACTACAAACTGACATACTGACATCTTTTCTGCAAGCATCACATCAATCACTTTACGAAGATCTTTAAATCATTTACAAGGAAACAACGTCTGCCATATGAACCTCGGATCGACCTTCTAGGACAAGAACTTCGACTGAAGAAGAGGTGAGGATTAAGAACCTCAGGTCGACCTTTTGAAGCGATTCTCTGAGTGGGAAAATTCCTTTGCTTCTTTAAGCAACGCCAGCGAGGACTATAGCTGAAAAATATGAGGTTCGGCTGACGAGCAAGAACATCGGCTGAAGAACCTGGACTTCAGTTTTGGTCCAAGGACTTCTTCAGCCTTTGTCATCATAAGTCAACGTTTGACTTTCAGCCTACGTGACATCACTTTTCTGAGCCTTCTGAGCCAAGGAGTAACAATAGTCCCCAAAGTCTATGCATGATTATTTAATGTAATGCATGTACTTGATATACACATGCGCCTTGGTGCTAAAAATTGAGAACCTCGAATCGACCTTTTGAGGCTATTCTCTAAGTGGGAAAATTCCTTTGCTTCTTTAAGCAACTTCAGCAAGGACTACGACTGAAGAATATGAGCTTCGGCTGACAAGCAAGAACATCGGCTGAAGAACCTGGACTTCAGTTTTGGTCCAAGAACTTCTTCGTCCTTTGTCATCATTAGCCAATGTTTGACTTTCAGCCTACGTGGCATGACTTTTCTGAGCCTTCCGAGGCGTCACCATATTCTAAAGTTATAACACGTCAATGCCATTATATCTGAGGCACTTTGTCTGTTCGGTAGAAACAAAGGAGATCGGGCTGCTAGTTACGACGCGTTTCATTCTTAATGATACTGAGGATGACGAGGCGTCTCATAATTTGCTGTGCTTCAATGATTTGATGTTCTGGCATGTTTCCAAGGAGGGACAGCTTGAACGGTGCAACTTCCAACACACGCTACCATCGTCGTATTTAATGCGTAATGATGACTGTCTCCCACATTCCTTGTGAGTTTGAAAGGCGAGGAGAGCGCGTGAGTTATACGTTCAGATCTGGGCCATAGAAGGTGAAACGTCGACGTTGTGAATGGTTGAGATTCAATTTTCAAATGAAGGGCAGGATGATCTTGAGTCGAATCCAACGGCTGGGATTGAGCATGTTTGTCTATAAAAGGGAATAGATTTTTGTGGTTGATTTTCTCACTTTTTGGGCGAACCTTCGTTTCCTTGGCTTCTTCAAACTCTTTTAAGCTTTCTGAGCTTTTTCCTTTCAAGCTTCTCCTTCATCTTTTCCGGTATTTTTTATGAAAAGAAAAGCGTAAGTGTCTGTTTAATGGCTTCTTTTTCAAAATCTAGTGGGGGTAAGGTTAACATTAGTGAGTTGACTGATGAGATGGGTTTTTCCATTACAAACACATCTGAACTCGTTTGTGCCGTTGAGGCTGGACGAGGTGCCTTAACCTCTGAAGGTAGTGATGAGGATGATGAGACAGTTTGGTGGGCAGCCAAAATCCCTTCCTCAGTAGACCCAACATATTTAGCTAACCTTAGGGATAAATATAGGATCCTTATGACATTGAAGTCCTTTCACCCTCATACGATGAGCGACCATGCTATCCGAGGCATGGCTATGTCGCCGTCAGTGAGTTTTTGTTGAAGGCCGGACTTCGTCTGTCGATCCATCCCTTCTTCAGGGCAATCCTTAAGCTTTACGGCCTGTTGCCACCCAGTTCGCCCCCAATGTCTAGGCCCAATTGGTAGGTTTCTACTTCTTTTGGAAGGAGGCCTCATTGGGAGAGGGCATGCCTTTACATGTCTTCCAAACTGTATATCAACCTAGGTCCCTAGGGAAAGGGAATTCCAGGGGGTGGTATTCCTTATGTCCTTGGGGGACTCATTCCTCCTTTGTTGTAGGCTTACCTACTTCCATCAAAGGGTAGAAGGAGACCTGGTTCTGGGTGAGAGAAAAATGGCAGGAGTGTGAGGAAGACCTCGTCCCCCAAGTTTAAGTCCCCATCTCATTTTTTGATGCTCGTGAATTTTCTTTATTTTCTTCATTTTTCGAACTGATGATGTCTGATACTCATCTTATGTTGTTTGTTATGTAGAGTCGGTTCAACGGTTCGAGTTTACAGAGTTTGAGTGGGACACCCTGTCTGAAATATACAAGAAATCTCCAGACTCTCGAGACTTCAGCCGTTTGATTCAGACGACCCACTATTTTGAGGACTTCTGCTTAATGGCATCAAAAGGTAAGAAACCGTACTGCTGGAACTTCTGGTTATTTCATCTCCCATAAATGTTTCTCTCTTCCCATCTTGCAGAGAATTTCAATAGGAGGAAGCCTCCCACCCCCGATATGGCTACCATCCTTTCACCCACGTCCACTTCTAGACGGGGAATGAAGCCTTCATCGGTGGGAGGAAAGCAGGTGAAGGAGAAAATTGAGAGGATCAGCAAGGATATTGCTTCTCAGGGGGAGGGACGACCCCCTTGGGTAATAGGGGCAAAAAGGTGGTTGTTGAAGAGCCCAAGAAGAGGTTCAGAATCCCAACCCCTGATGGTGAGGGTGGTAGCAACGATTTTCCTCCTCCTCGTTCTGAGGTCCCCGTAGGGGAGAAAATTTAGGGTACTTCGATTGCCGCAGCCTCAGGGGGACAAAAAAGGTTACTCTTCGGAGGTTTCCAAGTCCAAGCCAGCCTAGCAGCGAGGAAAGACGAGTTCGAATTCGAGGCATAGCCCTCCTCCCTCCAGAAATCCAAACCGCCACCACTACGTTTCATAAGTACTGGACGAAGAAGTGGCAATCCTTCGTCGTAAAGTTCGAGCCCATCGACGTCATCACTACGATGGTGGCCCAGGTGGGGAGTTCTTTTGGTATAGCCATAGAGGCGGAGGCCCTCTATAAAAACCTTCAACAAAAGAATAAAGAGTTTGCAAACAAGGCGACCCAGAAGAAAAAGGGTGCTGAGAAGTCCATGAAACTTGCTTCTGCTTTGGAGGAGATTGAGAAGTTGAAAAAAGAAGTCCACTTATCGCAAAGTGAAATGACTTCTCTGACAAAGCGAGTGAAGACATCCGATGCTCATCAAAACTAGCAGCCGATGCTTTGGAAAAAGCTAATAAAGAGAATTCTGCCCTGAAGAGGGAGGTGGCTGAGTTGACCTCCCAGGTTGCTGGCCTAACTGAAGAAGTTAAGACTATCCAAAGTGAACTGGCTAGTCGAGATGCTAAAAAGAACTTCCTTGCCAATTTTCATTTATCGAAAGCGTAATAGAGCTTCGAAAAATATTGGAGGAGGTATGCTTATACAAAGATGATCGAATGGCTGGAGATNAAAAACTAGCGGCCAATGCCTTGAAAAAGGCTAAAAAAGAAAACTCTGTGCTGAAGAGGGAGGGGGCGGAATTGCCCTCCCAGGTTGCTGGCCTAACTGAAGAAGTTAAGACTATCCAAAGTGAACTGGCTAGTCGAGATGCTAAAAAGAACTTCCTTGCCAATTTTCATTTATCGAAAGCGTAATAGAGCTTCGAAAAATATTGGAGGAGGTATGCTTATACAAAGATGATCGAATGGCTGGAGATCAACACTCAGGATGTCAACATTTCCGAGATGAGGGCTGAGTTTCTTGAGGAGGGGGGATCTGAACCTCCAACTCTGGTAGATGGGGATCAAGTAATTGAGCTAGATGACGACGCAGCTGAGAAGGCAGCTGACGAAGTGGCCCCTGACGCCATAGTTCCATTTGTTGCCCCTCAACCCCCGCCTCCTTAGGACGTAGTCATTTTGAATATTTTCTCTTTTTTCTTCAAGTGTAACAGCTTCGGCTTTCTTTTTATTTATATCTTTTGAATGAAGAAATTTTTTAATGAAATTGGTCTTCTCTACTTCCTCTTGTAGTTCTTTTGCTTTTTGCTATATTATTCTGACATAACTCTAACTTCGATTTGTTGTACTTTAATAACTTCTGACCTTTATAGAGATATTCTGTGATCTTTTAACCTCGGCACTTTTTATCCTCATTCAACATTTCATTTGAGTTTTTAGAGGCTTTTAGCCTTTATAAGATAAACGATATGGCCTTACGATGAGACTCTCAGCCTTTGAAACAAATCTGAGGCTCTTAGCCTTTAAAATGAACCTGAGGCTCTTAACCTTTAAAACAATTATGAGGCTCCTAGCCTTTAAAATAATTTCGAGGCTCCTAACCTTTAAAATAATTCTGAGGCTCTTAGCCTGTAAAACAAATCTGAGACTTTTGGCCTTTAAAATAATTTAAAGGCTAATAGCCTTTAAAATAATTTTGAGACTCTTAGCCTTTAAAACAATTTAGAGGCTCTTAGCCTTTAAAACAACTCTGAAGCTCTCTGAGGCTCTTGGCCTTTAAAACAATTCTGAGGCTCTCAGCTTTTAAAACAATTTTGAGGCTCTCAGCCTTTAAAATAAATTTGAGGCTCTTAGCCTTTAAAATAATTTTGAGGCTTTTAACCTTTAAAATAATTCTGAGGTTCTTATCATTTAAAACTACTTTGAGGCTCTCAATCTTTAAAATAATTCTGAGGCTCTCAACCTTTAAAATAATTTTAAGGCTCTTAGCCTTCAAAATGAACCTGAGGCTCTTAGGCTTTAAAACAATTATGAGGCTCTTAGCCTTTAAAATAATTCTGAGGCTCTTAGCATTTGTTAACGAAACGAATGTAACTTTGAACAACAAAAAGATCTCATTTCATTGATTTCCATACTTTATACAAGATGTCTTATATCATTGGTAGTACTTGCGCAGATGTTCTGTGTTCCAAGGATGATGCTATGTCTTTCCATCCATATCTTTAACTTTATAAGTTCCAGGCCGAACCTCCTCATATATTTGGTATGGCCCTTCCCAGTTGGGACCAAGGGTCCCCAATCCGCGTTCTTTGGAAGGTATGAACACTCTCCGAAGTACCAATTCGTCTAATCTGAGTGACTTCTTCACTTTTGAGTTGTACTATCTTATCATTTTTCTTTGGTACATGGCCATCTTGACCTGAGAATCGTCCCTCCTTTCCTCAAGGAGGTCCAATCTGCATATTCTCATTGGTTATTTCATTGAAATGTATTCGCCTGGGAGATGGGAGGCCTACTTCGATGGGGCTCATAGCTTCGGACCCATATGTCATAGAGAAATGGGTCTCGCCTATTACAGTTCGACTCGTAGTGCGGATTGTCCTTAGTTCATCTACCCATGAACCTTTCGATGCATCAAACTTTCTTTTCAAGGTGTACTTGATTGTTTTGTTCACAGCCTCAACCCGTCCGTTAGCCCGGGGGTGATGTGGGGAGGAAAAATGCTTCTTGATGCCCAGTTTTTCACACATTTCCCTGACCTTTTTGTTATCAAACTGCCTACCATTATCGGTTACAACCGAATGAGGAATCCCGAATCTACAAATGATGTTTTTCCATAGGAACTTGGAGGTATTGGTCTCAGTTATTTTTGCAAGCGGTTCTGCTTCTACCATTTTGTGAAATAGTCAATCGCTCTAGCACTTCCTCCTCCTTTGGGAAGAGGTCCAATTTCCCCATTTCGAAAATGGCCAGTGGCTGGGGACCACGTTCAATTCTTGTGAGGGTTGTCTCTGGATAATGGCAAAGCGTTGACACTTATCGCATTTTCTGATGAACTGTTGTGCATCCTTCTTCAAGGTGGGCCAATAATACCCTTGTCTGAATACTTTTTTCGCTAAAGACTAACCTTCGACATAATTGTCGCAAACACCCTCAGGTATTTCTCTGAGCACATAGTCTAAGGTATTTCTCTGAGCACATAGTCTACTTATTCTCCCCCTTCGGAGTCTTTGCTGCTTGGTAATTTTGCCATGCATCAGCATGTGTGTTGTAGGATCGTGGAATCTGCATCAGTTCGAACCTTTCAAATGAAGGGACGAAGCTCATTACCATTTTTAAGTAGGCCACCATTGATTTGTCCCTAGCTGAGAAATTTCCATATACTTGGCTTATGACAAGCTATGAATCACTACTGATGATGAGATTCTTTACTTGCATTTCCCTTGCCAGCCGTAATTCTGCTAGCAGAGCCTCATATTCAGCAGCATTGTTGGTCGCCTTGAAATCAAACCTCACCGTATATAGTTAAGCACGTGTCCCTTCGGGCTAGTTAGGACGATTCCCGCTCCTGAACCGGTGTCCCCAGAAGATCCATCAACTGAAAGTCTCCAAATCTAAGGCTCTGTTGGTCCCATTGCCTCCCCAACATCTGGAACGGGGGTAAATT
>CAIGRK010013640.1:0-11150 GCA_903798315.1 Fraxinus greggii | reverse complement strand
CCCTTTCACCCCGCATATATATAGTAAACTTCCCCAACAATTACTACCCAAGACCTTCCCTTGTTAATATAGGGTATGAAGAAAATAATCAATATATTCAGGCATCTTACTCAAGTGGTTCTATTCATGAATGGAATATAGATGGTCATTTTCTTAGCATTGAAGTCGCTCGATCCTCCAAGGGAATTTTCATTTGTCAGCGCAAATATGCACTTGATCTTTTAGCAGATGCCGACACTCTTGGCTTTCGACCAATCAAAATTCCCATGGATCAAAATATCAAACTCAGCAAAACACATGGAGACCCTCTCCCTGATCCTCTTCCCTACAGGCGCCTAATTGGCCGACTTCTTTATCTCACCCTCACTAGGCCTAATCTCAGCTACTCAGTTCATCACTTGAGCCAATTCATGTAAGCCCCTACAAAGATACACTTACATGCTTCTCATCAAGTATTGCGTTACATCAAGAATGCGCCTGCACAAAGCTTGTTTTTCTGTTCCAGGGCTTCCCTTACTCTTCGTGCATACTCAGACTCTTATTGGGCATCATGTACTAACTCCCGTAGCTCAGTTATAGGATTTTGCATCTTCCTTGGCCGTTTACTCATCTCATGGCGCTCAAAGAAACAGCCAGTCGTCTCTCGAAGTTCTGCCGAGACCGAATACAGGACCATGGCCTCAACCTCATGTGAATTACAGTGCCTATCCTACATTCTTCGAGACTTGTATCTCCCAGTCTCTCTCCCTATTGATTTATACTGTGACAACCAAGCCGTGCTACACATTGCCAAGAATCCTATCTTTCACGAGGGCACCAAACATATCGAGTTGGATTGTCACCTCAACCGCAACAAAATTCAAGCTGGACTTCTACGTCCATGTTCTATTCGATCCAGTTCTCAGCTTGCGGATGTATTCACCAAAGCTCTTTCTTCATCCCAGTTTACACTTCTGCTGTCCAAGATGGAGATAGAAAATATCTATGCTCCATCTTGAGGGGGGATATTGCAGAATAACACTCAATTGCCACTTCAGCAAACACTCCCTTGCCACTTCAGCAAAGCTGTTCAGCTACACAAGACAGATTCCCAACAACTTGTTAGCATATATTGTAATTTGTAGAAATGTTTAGGGATATCTTAGTCATTTGCATTGTATAGTGTTAGATGATTACTTCTATATATAGACTACTGTACATCATAAGAAATTAAATGAATTACAACAGATTCATCTCTTTTGGGTGCCTTCGTCAATTCCATTTTTCTCTCTGTTTTCCTTTCTTTGTTGTTGCTAGTTTCATCCCACTTCAGCACCTATTTTCACCAACTCTTACTATAGGTCAGACAAGATTCAAGAACAAAGGCTTGATGATGACATTAAGCTCAAAATTTCTCAAATTGAGGCTTTAGATATCTTAGAAAATCATAAAGATCAAGTTTGTGTCGCAATAACAAAGAAATTCAATAGGTCAGAAAAGTCAGATCATTATTCAACTAGCTTTTCAGAAAATATTCGAATCCGTTAGAGATACTAAGAGATCTGGAGAAAGTTGAAATGAATACATAAACTGGTTTCAATTAAACCAAGCTATCATTAGATTTTAAATGTCCGTATCTCTTAAGGCCACAAGTAAACATGCATTTAATCCTTCTTTAGTGGTTTAAGAGCTTGCGCTAAACCTATATGTAATTTTATCTCCATCTCCCGGATCTAATAATCTAATAGCTTCAAACCCATGTTTAATAGGGATGGTTTGTTCAACAACCTTGATTATCTCCTTGACTTTTAGTCAAACATTCCGATATTATGTTAAGGGATACAATCCCACATTGAATAAAAATGAAAACATAAATCAATTTATAAGAGTTTGGGCTACTCATTTTAATAATGTTGATATTTTAAGATGGAACCCCAAATTTTAACATGGTATCAGAGCTCATTAAGCTCCAACGAGTAATTCAAACCGGTTAAGACTCCGAAAGTGAGCACACGGATTTCAAGATTTATCTACTCATAAAAGCCACAATTTTACGGAAGTATGTTAAGGGATACAATCCCGCAACGAATAAAGACGAAAATATAGACAAATTTATAAGAGTTTGGGCTACTCCTTTTAATAAGGTTGATCTTTTAAGATGGAACCTCAAATCTTAACATATTATAGATCTCTTTATTTTTTAATCTGGGTAAATTCCAATTCTTTTAGTAGGTTTCAGATTCTTCTTGAAGCTCATTTTCTAAGAGCGATTCTCATAAATTACCAGATGATGTACTAGTGTCCCAACCACATGGATGAAAATTACGTTATTGAATAGTTTGAGGATGATAATTGCATTGTTGATTTGTTAGAGGATGAAATTGATGATACACAATAGTTTGAGAATGAAATTTACATTAATGTATAGTTGAATGATGAAATTATTGATGTAAAATAGTTTGAGGATGAAATAAACATTATAACAAAGTTGAAGGATGAAATGTTTGATTTAAAATAGTTTGAGGACTAAACTCACAGTAACAATTAGTTAGAGGATTAAATTTACATTATTGAAAAGTTAAAGGATGAAATTTACATCATCAAAAAGTTTGAGATGAAATTGATGATTTTAGAATAATTTGAGGATATTTATATATTTAAAAAGTTGTAAATGAAATTTTTATTATTAATTGATGATGATGAAATTGACTATTTAGAATAGTTGGAGGATGAAATTTACTTTATTTAAAATTAAATAATGGAATAGACGATACAAAATAGTTTGAGGATGAAATTTATCCTATCAATAGTTGAGAAAAAATGACAATTATGAATAGTTGAAGGATGATATTTAAGGTATAGAATAGTTTGAGGTCAAGCTTTCATTATTGATTACTTTGAAGGTGAAATTGTTGAATAATAGTTACTTTGAGGATGAAATTTATAGTATCAAATAGTTTGAGATTAAATTTACATTATTAAATAGTTGAAGGATACTACTGATGATATACATTAGTTTGAATATCAAATGAACAATATAACAAAGTTGAAGGATGAATAATCAATTTGGAATATTTTGAAGAAATTTAAAATACAATTACTTAGAGGATGAAATTGATGATTTAGAATAGGTTGAGGATGAAATTTATATTATTGAATAGTTCAAGGGATGATTTCGCTTAGTTTGATTTTTACATTATCAAACAATTTGGGATGAAATTGACAATTTAGAATAATTTGAGCAAGAAATTTACGTTATCAATTAGTTAGATGATAAAATTGTTGCTTTAGAATAGTTTGAGGATGAACTTTACATTATTGGATAATTTAAGGATGAAATAAATAGTTGAATGTTGATATTGAGATTATCAAATAGTTTGGGGTGAAATTGACAATTTAGAATAGTCTGAGTAAGAATTTACTTTATCAATTAGCTGAGGGGAAGAAATTGATGATCAGGATAGTGTGAATATGAAACCTACATTATTGAATAGTTTAAGGATAAAATGAATACTTTGCATAGTTGGAGGATCATATTTACATTATCAATTAGTTGGGGAATGAAATTGATGATCTAGGATAGTTTGAGGATAAACTTCACACTAATAGATAGATGAAGGATGAAATTGACAAGTTTGAGTAGTCAAATGATAAAATTGATGATGTAGAATAGTTTGAGGATTAAATAACAATTTACGTAATTACATTATCAATTAGCTTCAGGATGAAATTTACATCTTTGAATAGTTTTGGAATGAAATGGTTGATTTCCATAGTTGAAGGAAGAAACCGGTGATGTTTAACAGTTTTGAGGATGAAATTGTCTGAGGATGGAATTTACATTATTTAGTAGGTATAGGATGGAAATTTTACATCATCAAATAGTTTGAGATGAAAAATATGTTATTAATAGTTGAATGATGAAAAGTTGTCGAATTAGAATAGTCGAAATGATATAATTTACTTCATTTAAAAATTAAAGGGTGAATTAGACGATGTAGAATAGTTTGATGTTAAGCTTTCATTATTGGTTATTTGGAGGATGAAATTGACGATGTAGAATAGTTGAAGAAGAAATTGATGGTAAATAATAGTTTGAGGATGTAATTTACCTTATTGATTAGTAAAGAGGATGAAAGTGATATTTTAAATATTTTGTGGATGAAATTGACGATAAATAATTGTTTGAGGATGAAATTTAATTTTTCTAAATTGTTCAAGGATTGAATTTACATTATTGAATAGTTGGATGATAAAGTTGACGATGTAGAATAGTCTGAGGATGAAATTCACGATTTTAATAGGTTGAGGATGAATTTTGCACTAATTAATTAGTTGGAGGAAGAAATTTACATTATTAATTAATTGAAGGATGAAAGTGACGATGTTGAATAGTTGAATAATTCAATTAAATAGTTTAAAGATGAATTTTAGCGTTAAACCCAAACTAAAACCAAACCCAACTATGAACCCATTCTAAACTTAAACGAACCCAGCCCACTATTGCTGTCAACCTGGTAGAAGAAAGTTGTCTTTCTTCATTGGATAGGGTTGGGGCCATCGGGGGAGAGTATTGGCCGCTATCATCTTCTCTACCAGGACAACGATGGGTTGGGGGTTTTTTTTGAATAAGAAAATATAAAAAACAAGGATGTGAACTTTTACACAAGCCTAAGAACGCGACATTAAGACTAAACCCAAGAGCTCGTAGACAAGAGTTCGTAGATAAGAAGGAG
Organism: Fraxinus greggii; assembly: GCA_903798315.1. Classification (NCBI taxonomy): domain Eukaryota; kingdom Viridiplantae; phylum Streptophyta; class Magnoliopsida; order Lamiales; family Oleaceae; genus Fraxinus; species Fraxinus greggii. The sequence goes on along the minus strand of CAIGRK010013640.1, from coordinate 6,435 downwards.
AGCTGTCTCCCTTGAAAAAAATCATAAATAATATATACATGGGTAAATATTTAAAGCACGAGTTCAAGACTAGTGAATATAGGACACGTTGGCTGATGAATAAAATGTGAATAGATAATAGAATAAGTTATAAACCCACTAATAACCAATCGCCACATGTCATTCACTAAAAGTACCGAATTACCCCCAAGCCTCCAAGGATAATCTATAAATAGTCCCACCTAAGAGAAGAATGCAATGCAAATTCAATTATCTCCCTCCCAAAATAACTATTTCGCTCTTCCTCCTTGTTAAGCATCAAGCATTGTAAGTTTAGGAAGAGAAAATCTTGGTTAGGTTAGAATAATTTATTGATTATAATTTAGTGGTAAAAAAATTGATGCCGTATGTGGGAAACAGAGCAAAGATAACCACAAAGGTGTTCACTGGAGTTGAGAAATCACTAAAATTTGCTGAGAGATGAGTTAAACTGGGGCAATTCAAGGAGAATAAAAGGCACCAGAAAGCAAAGGTAAAGAATTCAACTATGATTCAGTAGATAGCGACAGAAATTTAAGACTACATTGGACGAAAACTCCAGTGAAGCTGCAAGCTACTCTTTCCACATCATTGACTACGGAAGAAGAAATCGACAACACACACCATATAGGAGATCGCAAAGAGCCTCAAAGCATTAGCGACAAAAAATGGCTCTCTACGTACGAAATTTAGAAATTCAAGGGGTAAGGGTCTGTTCTCTTTATCATTTTCAAACCGTGTTCTGTTTTCAATTTTTTTAAAATAGTGAAAACAAGTTCTCTTTCCCATTTTCGAAAACGCGTTTTTAAAAACAAGTTAAAAATTTACAAAGAAAATCCAAAACGACAAATTTGTCACTTTGGGTGTTTTCAGTTATAATCCAAGTCAAAAATTTCAAAAACATTATGAGTGTTTTCAAGGTGTTTTCAGTTATAATCCAAGTCAAAAATTTCAAAAACATTTTGAGTGTTTTCAAAACAATTCTTCAAAATACCAAAAAAAAAAAAAAACACATTTTCAATAATCTCAAAATGGACATTCAAAACACAAAATTCAAAATGAATTCAAAATTCAAAACACAAAACTGAAACACAAAGAGAACAGCCCCTAAATCTTTCGAAGAAAACATAGCTTCAGAAGCCTAAGAGAAATCATGTAATTGAAAATCTATAGTCTCTTCAGTCAAGTCTATAGAACCTAGGGGTGAAAACTCAAGTCCTTAATATGTTTCAGGTATTGATAGCTGGAGACGATTTTCATCATATGCTTCTAAACAATGAAAGTCCAATGAATGTTTTATATGAAAAGGTTTCCAATCGAATGCAAAAATAAAATCTCTAGATTCATGTATCGAAGTCTCGTTATTTCACCAAAGGCGCACCAATTCCCAGCGGACAAGCCACTCTGCTAATGAAGAAAGGGAAAGAGCCCCAAGCATACTAGGGACATATGGATTTCTACATTATGAAGGAAAATCTGCATATGACGGAATCCTCGGACAATATGTCGTGAGATAGGTGAACTTAACAATTTTCCTCCATCAATCACATGAGGTGTTCTCCACGAATAGAGGTAAAGCCTCCGTAAAACACACTCAAGAAATCGTACAAAGAAACCTCAGATATGACCCACGGGAAAGAGGCATATGTGCTCCCAAGGGAAATGTAATTGCTCTTGTTAAGATTAGTAATCCTAGGAAGAAACTTGAAATCGATAACTCTATAGATCCTCGTATAACTGACTATGTATCCAAAGCAATTGCAATCGAAGAACTGGAAAGTTTTTCTATCAATTTAGAAGATATGAGTAAAACTTTAAAAATTGGCAAGGAGTTGAATTAACATATGAAAGACCTATTTCAAGAATTTATGAAAGCAAACCTAGATGTGTTCATATGGAAACATGTTAGTATGGTGGGAACATATCCCATAGTGGCTAGTCCTGCCTTAATAATTAATCCGAAGATAAAACCTAAAATAAATAGAAGTTGACCAATGGGTGCTGAAAAGTATGAAACATTGAAAAGAGATGAGAGGTTGTTAGAAAACGGTTTTATCCGCAATGATCAATACTCGATTTAGTTATGTGATACCATATTATTACCAAAAAGTAATGAAAATGACGAACATTCCAGAAAGTGAGAGGCCAGTTTCTCTAACTAAGGGAGAGTATCAAGAGTTCCTTGCCTTGCTTCAATCTAAGTATAACTCATAGATAAACCATTCTGTCAATCATGTGCAGACCATTGATCACTCAAAATCTAAACCTCAGTCTGATTTATCTGGTAAAGCCACTTGTTTATTTGTTGCACCTATGCCCTCTCAGAATTCTACTAGTATTCCTTGGATTATTGACACTGGTGCAACAGATCATATGATTTGTGACATCAGCTTTTTTACCTCCATCAAAGCAAGAACCTCTCTCTCAGTTAAATTACCCACTGGGGAGGTGGTTCCAGCTACACATTCTGGTGAAGTACAAGTCACTGACTCTTTCCTTAAGGATGTGTTATATGTTCCTAATTAATTTACTATCTGTCAAAAGATTAACACATCATATCCCTTGTTACCTGGTATTCATGTCTGATACTTGTTTTGTGCAAGACCTTTTGTCTTGGATGACGATTGGGAAGGGTGAGGTTTGGAATGGCCTATATCGACNGGATGACGATTGGGAAGGGTGAGGTTTGGAATGGCCTATATCGACGTATGCTACACAAAGTTCCATCCACAGCCTTAGTAACCACCCTATCAGCCCTTAACCTTGGACATCATTTTACAGCAACTTCTATTATTAGTTCTAATGTTCAGCCACACTTATGGCACTATCGATTAGGACGCATATCTGATTCTGGAATGAAACTCATTCCTGATGCTTCTGATATTTCTCATTTCAAGAATGATAATAAAATTCCATGTTTTATCTGTCCATTGGCAAAATAACACAAGAATCCTTTTCCCATAAGTTCACATAAAACTAAATAAATCTTTGATATCATCCATTGTGACATCTGGGGTCCCTGCCCACCACAGCTCATGATGGATCCAAATATTTTCCTTCAATGGTGGATGACTTTTCACAAGCCACTTGGGTGTATTTACTTAAAAGAAAATCTGTTGTTGGTCATTCAATTAAAGCATTTGTCCAAATGATAGAAAACCATTTCCGAATTTCAGTTAAAATCTTGAGAAGTGACAATGGGCCTGATTTTAAACTAACTGAATTTTACAACCTAAAGGGGATCATTCATCAAAGAAGTTGTGTTGAGGCCCCTCAGCAAAACAGTATAGTTGAAAGAAAACACCAGCATTTAATGAATGTTGCAAGAGCCTTGAAGTATCAATCAGGCTTGCCTCTATTTTATTGGAATGAATTCATCCTGACAGCAGCATACATAATAAATAGAATTCTCACACCATTGCTGCAGAACAAATCACCTTTTGAAGTATTGTTCAAGTGTAAACCAACATATTATCATCTTAGGATTTTTGGATGCCTTTGTTTTGCTTCCACTTTAATACATGGGAGAAGGAAATTTGATCCTAGAGGGCGCTAGTGTGTTTTCTTGGGTTACCCGTTTGGAGTGAAAAGATACAAAGTGATAGATTTACAGACAAAAACCATATTTATATCTAGGGATGTAGCATTTCATGAAGTCCATTTTCCTTACAAACCGTCTGAAGAACCCATTGACAAGGCCGAATTTTATCTTCACCAAGCCATTCCCTGACATTGCTAATTATATTCATGAATCAACATCAGATGAAACACCTAGTTTATCTAGTCCTAATATACCTGATCAGACCATTCCCAATCATCCTACACCTGATAGTGATCCTCAAATACCACCTACCACATCACCTATCATTAGAAAATCTACAAGAGTCAAGAAAGTAGTTCTTGCAAAATTTTCACTGTCACCAGGCTACATCAAATCTCTACAGGTAAGGCTTTTCCACTCTCTAACACTATTTCTTACCACAAATTATCACCTCAGTTCAAAGCTTTTTCGACCTCCATTTGTACTCATTTTGAACCTAACACTTATCATCAAGCTGTAAGTAATCCTAATTAGTTCAAGGCAATGAATTCAGAGATAAAAGCTCTTGAGTTGAATAGAACCTGGAATCTCACTGATTTTCCACCAGGAAAGATAGCAATTGGGTGCAAATGGGTGTACAAGCTGAAGTACAACTCAGATGGAAGCATTGAAATGCATAAAGCCAAGCTTGTGGCCGAAGGATATAATCAAAGAGAAGGGATATATTACAATGAAATGTTTACACCTGTTGCAAAACTTGTAACAGTTCGATGTTTGTTGGCAGTAGCAGCAGTTCAAAATTGGCACTTAAAGTAATTTGATGTGAGCAATGCTTTCTTACATGGAGTTCTACATGAAGAAGTTTATATGCAGAAACCTCCAGGCTATACAAAAGGGACCCCCAGCCAGTTTGCTAGCTGTTGAAAAGCATTTATGGCTTGAAGCAAGCCTTAAGACAGTTGTACTCTATATTTTTTGCAGAATTATACAATTTAGCTTTTCTCAGTCAAAGGCTGACTACAGCCTCTTCACTATAGCCACCAATCACTCCTTTTCATCCCTACTAGTTTATGTAGATGACATTGTAGTGGCTTGATCCAATGTGGAACAATTAGACAGAGTTTAGAAATTCCTCAGTAGAAGGTTCAAAATCATGGCATTGGGTCACTTAAAATATTTTCTAGGTTTGGAAGTTGCAAGATCCAACAAGGGAATTGTGATATCCCAACGCAAGTATACCTTGTTACTCATATAAATAAATCGTACATGATTGGACCACGTGGCAAACGATAAGGGCCACACTTTGTATGATAATCGGACAGCCCTATTACTACATCACTATCCATATGGCAATTTGGCCGAACCCCAGTATGACCGAACCTCAATTTGGATGAACCGCTAATGATCGAACCCCAATGTGACTGAGCCTCAATGGATGACGTGAGGGGTCGAGGCCTATTAGAAAGGATCTTTATATTAGATCTTGTACCAAGTGGGTGATGTGACACTCACTAGATGTGCTATTCAACTCAATCCAACAAGTCAAATCAAACCTTGAATGTCGGCCTAAGACTGCTAGCCGTCACAACATTAAATACAAAATGGCCTACGAAGGATTGATTGATGGCTATGACAAGGGATCTCAACTGTGCGGATGAGGCCACGTGTCCCTTTATCTAACAACTCTTAATCTTCATCATCTAGTATAAAAGGCCAGACATGATGCCATAAAAAGGTAATGAAAATTTATCTACAAAAACTAGAAATCTCTCTATAGATTCTGACCCGCTTTAATGAACAAGAACCATAGTCCCACTGTCTCACGTTATAAAAGTTCTATCTGTTGGCCGCCTTCTTGGTCCATTTTTTGGGGTCAACAGTTTAGCGTTGTTGTGGGAAATTCGATACAATAACCACGAACATCCTAGTGGTAAAAGTCAACCAACCCAAGACCTTGAAAAAGGAAGTGGATTCTTGAAAAAGAACCAGCAAAGGTCGCTGTTTGAGAACACGACCAAATGAGTTCTAGCTACCAGGGGCACAAAGTGGGAATAGGCACCAGGAGATCTCTGAAGAAGAGATCCTCCACACCAATGTAAACATGTACCGCCCTCACCACCAGCATAGGAGGGGCGGAACAACCGCACGCTTGGCCAGAGAAGTAGGAGAAATGGCTGTAAATATGAAGAATATGGCCCAACAGAATGCAGCCATGCAACAACTGCCGATGCAAATGGACCAACAAGCTGGGTACCAAATGCCTTATCAAGGAGGATTCCCTCAAGAAGAAGAGGAGAACGATACTGCGGGATACCCTCAAAGGCTTGGTACGAATGACGAACCTGTAGAAAGGGAAGGGATTGATGCCTCAACCAACTATGTTACGAGCCGAACAGGCAACAATGTGCCACCGGAAAGGAACTTCCCGCCTGAAGACTCCCTGAAACATGGACCTCAAAGATCCAATAGCATCTTTGATCGAATCGGACCTTCAAGGCCTAGAAATAGGTCCAATCAGCAGCTACCCGCCCAAGGAGGGTAGGAGCCATCAAGGGTACGATCCAGGGGAAATCCCCCCTCCGCCTAGAAATAGGCAGGAGAGGAGATATGAGGCCAATATGTGAAATCAAGGGGGGGCGCCATAGCTCCCCCATTACCAAGCCGAAGAAAAGTGACTCTAACGGTCCCTGCAGGTCATTTGAGATGGACAACGATGATGAGAGCCTGCCTCTTTCACGGGAACTGATGAATGCCCCAGTGTCGAACCACTTCGTGTCTCCAAAGATACCCAAATATGAGGGAAAGGGCAACCCAGCCAAGCATCTCAGCAACTATAAGACGCAAATGTCCTCACGAGGAGCCTCGCCAGCGCTGAA
>CAIGRK010013637.1:3030-19891 GCA_903798315.1 Fraxinus greggii | reverse complement strand
CACCAACCAAGCGAACGAATTCTACTTTCTGAAATCAATTTTACAAATTAAATGTAGCTTTCTTCACAATTGGCGTCCATGAGCTTAGTTGGTGTTGGTTTTAGTTTTCTATACTGTATTATGAGCAATAAACAAAAACCACAAAGATGAAGACTCAAGAAGAAATGTCCCGTCCTCCTTGCTTGATTCCCTATACCGTGTAGAAGAAAAATGAGAGAATTTGAAGAAGGGAGTCAAAAATTCAACTTTAATGGTAGAAATCTGTCAAATTTTCCTAATCTGTTAACAAAACAAGATTTGTTCTGGGAAGATGAAGATCTGAATTCTCTTTTCTGCAAAGAAAATGACGCATTTGTCGATGGAACACGCTACTGTTTCTCTGTAGGCACGCACAAATGCAGTGTATGGATTTTGAAAGTCAAAATTTTTTTATGGGTTTTCAGCGCGACGCTATGCTTGCAGTAAATTATCTTGACAAGTTTCTTTGCAACATCCATTTTAGAAAGAGAAGCCATGAATGATCCAACTTGTAGCAGTTGTGGTGATGGTTTTTAGGTGGGGGTGGTTATGTGAGGGTGGATGGAGAAGATGAAGTTGATTTTTTCGTTTTTAGTTTAATTATTTGATTCTAGTTATTTTATTATAAAAAAATGTGAAGTTACCATTTTAACCTTTTAAAATTAGTCAAAATTATTGTCAAAGTTAATTATTTTGTCAACTAATGGTCAAACTAAAAGAAACCATCCATTTGGATTTCAATTGTGACATTTTAAAAAGGTTTGATATCATGGGTGACACAAATGAAAGGTTTAGTACCATGGGTAGCACAAATTAAAGGTTTCGTACCGTTGCTGAAATTGTCCCTCTTTTATTGATGATCTCTTCTTTTATTAGTTTTACCAATTGATTGTACCTAGACGGATTGTGTTGCCAAAATATCTCCAAAATAATTTATTCATGTGAAGTCCTCCATTGGGGACTGAGATGGCGTGCGCATTTTAGATGTCTTCATAATTCATCACCTCATCATTGAAGCAAGTTAAGTATCTTTTCATCAACTCGTCTATTGTCTGCCTCATGTTGTGGAGGCACTGAACCGAGGCCATTCCTAGCATTGAAGATACAAAGGTAATGCACTACATTTTAAGATTCAACCAGCATTCAATGTTTTAGTGACGAAGTTTGTTGTATTACCTCTTCTTGATACAATGTTATAGATATACATGTTAATTATCTTGATTAAAGACATGTTAAAGCTAATTAAGGGGTGATTATGCAAAATGGTTAACTTTCCATATATATATTATTCAAATTAGCTCAATTTCTAGTTGTAATTAAAAACAAAATTTTGGAAATTGATATGAATCAAGAAGAAATATTTTTCTATCTATATAATTACTATAATTGCTTGTGTTATATTCATATAGTTATGATTTATCGATTTAAATTATGTGATTACTATGATTACATGTGTCTATTTATGTAACTAATTATATATAATATGATTAATTAATTAAATTATGTGATTACTATAATTACGTACATCTATATGGTTAATATAATTACGTGTGTCTATATATGTATATAATTATATATAATTATGACTGATTTATTTAAATTATAAGATAACTATAATTACATGTATCTATATATGTACATAATTAAATATGATTATGGTTGATTGATTTAAATTATAGGATACTATAATTGCATGTATCTATCTATGTACATAATTATATGATTATGACTAATTGATTAAAATTATATGAGGCGTGTCTATATATGTATATGATTATATATAATTATGACTGATTGATTTAAATTATATGATTACTATAATTACGTACATCTATATATGTATATAATTATATATGATTATGATTAATTGTGGAAAATTAAGTAAATTTCTATATATATAAAAGATAATTTCCATATATATACATATTTATAATTTTTATACAGTTTAACTTATTATCTTATTTGGTGCACACTTATAGGGATACCATTATAATACATTCCTTTTGGTATTCCTAAATGCACATATAAATATTACACATAAATCCCACTCAAGTACACACACAACTTATCGTTTTGTTTAAAAAAAAAAAAAAAGTTCAATTCTCATCTAGGTATTTACTAAGACTCTTCAAATTATCAAAATAAGTGCAGTCATACGTTGTATGTTAAATCGTTTTTCATACTTTAAAATACGGAATTCGATTTATGAATATGATATGGTCATATATGTTTAACTTCAAAGGACCGGAATTTAGTAGTGCTACACACGGAAATTATAGCAACGAAGTACAGTTTTCAATTCTCGTATCTCCCTATGTATGTTATGATTATGTATGAGAATTATGGTCATCTAAGTTTTGTTTCTAATCTCAGTGTCTCCCTATGTACGTTAAGAATTCCTAAATTTTAAATATGAATTACGATTTATGTAGATCACTTATTGGGATTTTATCTCATTATGTATGATTTCCCCCCTTTTAGGTAATTGAGGTTCGAGGCATTGGAGTTTGGAACTGATCCATGGTGGTATAATAAAGATATTATTGAACAATTTATTATTTTACTTTCATGATTTAATAATTCTTCATTTTCAATTATTGTAATTGGGACAAAAGCTATATTTTTATGAAAGTTTAAGTTTTTATTTTACCATACATATTTAATGACTCAAAGAGTAAGTTTTGGGTTGTTACATTTTTAGGGTTGGGTAATGCAAGGTGATGTAAAACAAAGAAGTGACAACAATTAACTATGCAAACTAAGGCCAAGAGACAGAAAGAATACCCTCCTAAGGTAGTCTACCGATAAACATGTTAAATAATTGGCCAGCAGGCCCTTTGTTTGTGATATACATGTATCTTGTCAGTGGTTATGCCACAATTTCTAACTTCTTATATCTAACTTTCTACATGCAATTGCATGCACAGGAGGGCTAAACATAAAAAGAGTTCTAAACTACAGTTTATTCAACACTAATTTCTGTTCAAAACTTTATGCATACTCTGGAAAAAAAGGAAATGAAAAATGGATAGAGCATTGTTCAGTTTCTTTTCCAAATACAAAAATGAATGCAAAAAGGTGGCCCAGGTGCCTTCAGAATTATTTCATGTTTGTTAAGTGTCCCATCCATATTTATTGGATACATTTGGGAAAATAACAGAAGATAGGTCCACTGAGGTAAGGACTAAGGAGTATGCAGATTTTCCCTAAAGAGTTGTACAGAAACAAGTGCAGCACAGAGATGTGCGTATACGATGCCAGAAATATTAATAATTTTAGAGTATTATATCAGCTGCAGATTATTAAAAAAAAAAAACAGTACCTGTGTGACATTTGTACGGTCTAGGCAGTCAATGCAATTGGTCCGCACAACTCCTAGTTGCCCCTCAACTTTCTCACCCTTCTCATTCAACAAAAGGTACCTATGATTCACAGTACATCCATAAAGAAATTGATCAATACATCCAGATAACAGTTTTGAGCAATGTCCAACAATGATTGAACAATTTATAGGAAAACAGTTCTTTAGTATCATTCACATTTGAAGATTCCAAGAATTTGAGAACATAACTTTACTCCCTTAGTAAAATCAGTCAGCACAGTAAAGAAAGTTTTTACTTAACCTGCTTTACTGCATTGCTTTTACAGTTCCTTTAGCAGAATAAGATGATCAATTAAAACTGGACCAGAACATGACTCACTTTTCACATTTCGAAGAGAAGTGCCACCAGTAAGGTTTTTTTCTCCTCCAGTTGTTCCTTACTTGGCTTTTATGAACTGGAGATCCAAATAATAGTAGGGAGATGCTGATGTATTCATAACACTTAAACATATGCATGAATTTGCTCTCAGAAAGAACTACATTGTCTCCCACGCTTTCAACTAGGGGCGGACATGGTTCTATTTGGTTTTGGTTCCAAAAGAATCGAACTGAACCAAGAACCAATAATTTTTTTGATAATGGAACCAAATTAGATCGAAACATTTGGTTCTGGTTCAGTTCGATTTGATTCTGGTTCCACTACCTAAATGTTTGGATGATTAATGCAAATTAAAATATATCATCATATCCATAAGTTAGTAATACATACCAAAAAAAATAAAAAATAAAAAATATATATATATATATATATATATAAACATCAAACTAATGTAATGGCAGCTGTGGCATAGGAGTGTGATTGTGTGTCTAAAATTGAAAAGGAGATAAATGAATTAGAATTTAGATATAGGGCTTGGTTGCTTTGTCTACAGGTGATAAGGTAAAATGTAATGGTAAATGATTTTTATGTCCATTCCGCACTTGTAGTATTTAAAGTTGAATTTTTGTGTGTGTGTGTGTATGTAATTAACTGATTTATAAAAAGAAAAAATATATATAAAAAATAATAAAATTTAACCAGAACAGAGAACCAAAGCCTTTTTTTTCTTTTTCTTTTTTTTAATTTTGTGTAGAACCGAACCAAACTGCTTTGTTTGGTTTGGTTTTGGTCATTTTGTCCACCCCTACTTTCAACATATATGCTCATGCCCTAAACTTCAACATAGGTATAGCAATTGCATATTTTCCTATCCCAAGCCACTAATTATCCCAGTAAACGAAGCCTTCTTTTACCTCTTTGAGGATCTGTTTTGTGGTTATTATTGATGTTCTATCACATATATCTTTCAAAGGTACTAGATCATGATTAAAATAACTCATAAGCATATTTTCATAATACAGAATTCCGATCACGAAGCATAGTCAATCATCTCTCTCAAAACAAATTCCATAAAGTTTCCTTCAACACATAACTCAATTTTGTTTCACTTTACCCTAAATTTTATACTAAGGCCCTTTGTTTGATTTTGCTAAAAATCAGATTTTAGCATATTTTGATATAAGTTGATGAAATGTGCAATTGAAAAATTGATAAAAAAGTTTATAGGTCCATGAAATGAGTGGTTAAAATAAATTGTTGACTTCGACTTCAATTTTTATCAACTTGTTTAGCTAAACCAAACAATGGCTAAGTGCTTGTTTCGTTTAAATTCTAATCTTGTCATAATTTAAAGGTCAAAGTCAAACTTTAATTTTAACTACAAATTTGGTAGGACCCACAACTATTACGCACTTATCCATCACTTATTTCTATCAATTTATGATTTTAACAACTTATAATCTCTCCCCAACAAGAACTAAATAACGTTGTTTGTGCACTTCTCCATTGACTTTAAACGAGTGCTCCGAGAGAGAGGCTCTCAGAATTGACCTTCAACAAACCAGTCGAAATTAATGATTCGATACGTTCAAGACAATATTGCAAATATTGCTCCTTATACAAGTTCTACTAAGAAAATGATTGATCTAATGCCGAGATAATCTTGCAATTCCATAACACTCCTTTCACTTCACATTATTTTCTTGAATAATCTTTATTCACTGATTTTGTGTTTTGACATACGTGTTATGTATAAAAAATCAGGACTTTCTAATTTTTCCCCTTCCATTGGAAATGCTTAATATAATATGGAATTCCAACATATCCTATCGCAACTTTTTTGAATGACTTCGTTATGACATGATATCATTGAACACATTGTATTTTAAGTTCCATCTATGGCAGTATTTAGCAATACAAAGGACAGGCTTTGGTATGGTGTTACATTTTGAACTAGCAGGAGTCGAAACTACCTTGCTGCTTGCCAGGTTAAAGCTACATATAACCCTCCCCAGACCCCCACAATGATGAGAAACACATGCATTTAAACCTTTTTCCGGAACTTGAACATCAGTCACCTCATTAATGTTTCAGAACTCATTTGTCATAACAGTTATCATGTCTGTGATCAAATTTATTCCTCAGAATCAGTAATCAATATACACAAGAAATGTAGTGGCATAAACAAAATTAAAAGATATCTAATAGTAATGAAATAAGAGTCTCATAGAACAACAAACTATTTGCTCCTACAGAAAGAAGCTTTACCTATTTTTAATGAGAAAATCCTCAATTTGATCATAAAGAATGGAAAGGCGTTCAAAATGAACATGTCCACATATCTTATGAAAATCAAAGTGCAAATATCTGCAAAATTTTCTAGTAGTTAGCATCAATTTGGAAATTTTACACGGGCACTGAAAGGTAAAAGATGACCAGATTGAGAGAGAACCTACCTCACATCATCACTAGCAATATGTTGCATTGCATCACCAAACTTTTCACATAATCGCCCCTCACCTCCATGCTGTTAGGAAGTTCAGGAAACAATGGCAAAGAAGTCTAAGGGCAATTATTGCATAAGGATTCACGAAGTCCAAAAGATGAAGATGTCAATTAACCCCAAAGTACAAGAAAGTAATATACCCACTTTGACATACCTGTGAACCCTCCACCAGCCTAAGAAAAACTGCTTCTTTGGATATAAACTAACCATCTATTTTTATTGTTCATCTTAATAATTTCTTATTAACCAAACTGATAAATTTGTCTTTCGATTTTAATTTACTATATGATGGTTCTCTATAGTGTGGGCATCTTGAATTAGATGGAGACATTAATTGTCATGACAAGAGAGGAAATGATGCAGGTTCATTGCTTTCTAAAAGAAAATGAAGAGTTAGGTGAGTGATAACCTTTTTAATCAAGAAAAATGAAAATCTTGGTTGCAGTCTTCTTAACATATCATGTCAAGAGGACAAGGATCCTAGCAATGGGAGGGAAAGGGAGTGGTGTGGAGGCCTCTTTTACCTCTTGATCGTTGTTCTCTTTTTATTTTCTTTGTTTGATTTCTAAGTTGGCATTCAAATCAAATTTCAGGTCATGGCATTTGCCTTTGAAGCTTTTTATGTTATAATCCATATACAGCAGCTAGGAATACCACAAGTTTAACCGGAAAACAAAGATAATCTAACTTAGGAATTTTAACCCCGTTTCTTATCCCCCGATGTGCCTCGCTGATCAATCTTTGGGGAAAAATGGAGAATTTCTCTCTGTAGGGAGGGCATTCCAGATTTCCCTTGATACCAATACCAGAGATCCCTCCAAAATTGATGTAACTACTAAGTATCAACATTAACTATGATGCACTGACACATAAACGTGTCGGACACGCCAACGTGCGATTTTTAAAAAAAAGCATTGACATGGCACGTGATAAAATTCTTTATTTATATAGATAAATTTAGTTTTATACTTGTTACTGATTTTTCTTGTTGAAATTTTTTAAATACAAGTATCTATTTGTTATTTAATAATAAATTTGAGTTAAAATATATAATATTTATGATAAAGAAAGAAAAATGATTATGGTAGAGCGTCGGATATGAAAACGCTACCCTAGTTAAAGTGTCCAGCAACAAAGATGTTAAACATTAAAATGATCCAATGTTTGACATATTTAGCATCCATATTCAATTTCCTCAAAGTTCTATCATATTATTTTCTTTTTTATCAGTAAAATGATGAAATCTTCCACGTTACTGGTAAATTCATGCAAAGCCAAAAATACATTCTACGTCAATATGTCAAGATTTCTCTGATGACAGTAAAAAAAATTAGCAGGCACACATAAGATTTTACCCAGTGATTGTCACCAGAATTACCATTAGCGAAGCTATAACAGCAAAATCTGCCATGTCAGAGAATTGTATACCTTGTTGACAAGATCAACTGCAACGACATTTCCATATTTCTTTCTTAGGTCCAAAAAGTGGCGGTCAACTACTCGTGGCTGAAAAATTGTCAGATAAAGGAAGAATTCAGCAAAACAAGTATAGAAATATTCATACTAACTGATATTTTTGGTACAGGTCTCAAAGACAGAATTATGATACTCACTGCTTCTTCTTGCCTAACGATTTCAAACTTTGGCTTATATGTCAAATCAACAATCTGATCCCAAAGTAATGGAATTGACCCTCGAACCTAGAAGAATAAATAAATTAATAACCATTCAAATTGTTATATAAGTTAATATGTTTCCATTAAAATGATTTAACACATTGACATAAGTTCAACGTACGACTCGGTTATATTTCAATTGACAGTTATCGGCAATTTTTCAATTAAATATTATGATGTTTGTTCCCTTTTCTCTATGAGAGAGGTTGTCAGCATGTAATATAAACAAATCCAGCAGTCCAGGCATACTAACCTGATCATCTTATTGAAGATGACTTTTAGGGCGTGTTCAGTAGAGATTAAAAACCAATTAAAATTAAAAATATAGCCGTTATTGGATTCTCTCCATCTCATAAAAGTCAACAATAACGGCTAGTTTTTCAATTTTAATCCGATTTTAATCTCTACCGAACACGCCCTTAATGTGTCAAAATCTAAGCTAGCAAGAAATGTAGTTAAAAGTAATTATTGGTTATGTGATCTCAAATATAGTTGAAAATGGAGGGTAACATTGGATGGGAATGATGACATTTAAAATTATATATTTTAAACCAATATGCTTTCATTTTAAGAAAATAGAGTAAATATTAATTTATGGATCCAAAAACTACTACCATGACATGGTCTAGGTCAAACTAATTCTCAAAGGAAGCCTAGTATTGAACACTTCTCCAGGGGACCACCACGGGATCCTCTCTTCTCGATAATCCATACATTCCTTCTCAATGTACTGACATATATCACTTGAGCACAGGTTTGGGACGGAAAAATAAAAATGGAGCATCTATCAAAGCATCTACTCAGACCAAGAACTGAGACACCACCCTTTTCATTCTGGGTGATGGAGGAATCATACCATTCAAACCATTTTTTTCCATGCGCAAGAAAATGAAGAAAAGCCAAGTTAGAAGTGTCACTAATTAGTTAATGGTCGAAAATATTATCAAGTTCTCATGTCTAACAGTTCGATTACAGGTTAATACTTACCACAAATGAACAACACTTCTAAAGATCATTAATCTTCCTCTCAGTTTAACTCTCTATACTGGGTAACAAATCTCCAAAATATCGAAGTGACCAAAAATAAGGTCCAAATAAAAGTAACTAACAGAAAAATCCAAAGTTTCAAGGTCAACCAAGTATAAGAACAAAGTTTATTTCCTCTTAAGTTTCCATGTTACATTGGAACAATCTTTCATGCTCAATGAAAGACACCTCCCAAAAATGAGCCCTTGGAAAACCAATAATTAAATTGGGTAAAAGCTTTGAAACATATAACAGGGCATTGCAAGGCTACAAGAAAAAACCCGAAAAAGTAGAATAGTCTTTATAAAGTCTTGTGTCAACAATATTTTACTCCACAAGTTCATTCAGGGACTAGATTTGAAAAGATGATCAGGGTTTGACTGACCTCACTCAAGCAAATGGAAATTGATTAATTGTAAGACTAAATTAAGGGCCCATTTGGCATGACTTTTAAAAGTTAAAAGAACTTTTGAAATCCAAAAACTGCTTTTGGACCCGTTTGACTAATTTTATGAAAGTCCTTCGGCAGTTAGAAGAGCTTTTAGAGAAAGTTGATTTAATGTGGCTTTCTCTAAAAGCATTTTTGGAATATGGAGTACTTTTAAAAATTAATTCCAAATAAAAATCAAGATAGTTTTTTTTCGAAAGCTTTTCTACAAGAAACGGAAGCGGAAGCAAAAGTCATGCCAAACAGGCCCTAAAATTATTTGCAACTATATCAATTCACTCACCTTAGATATATACACCTGTAGAATTAATTTGCAACAGTAGGAATAATTGGTAATAAATCAAACCAAATCAAAATAACCAAATCGAGATCCAATTCTGACAATTTAAAAAATAAACAGCTCGAAAAAGTTTAGATATGGATGATCCAGCAATAAATCAGTAATTTACATGATCTGTCCTGTTCCTTCTATTTTTCACCTAGACCACATAATAAAGTACTTTGCTTCAAAAGATGGATCAATTTGATCTTCCATGATAGCAAACAACTAGAATGTGCATCCTTTCTTGATGGACTTTCAAACTATATAGATGCGCCTAATGATCTACATTGATCAAGGGGTTTGTGGCCAGTGTTCTATAGTTAAAAAATAGAGTAATTCTTCTCGTTGTTCAACTACTTTGAAATAATATCTTTTTCCACTCTAAACACTATCCATCCATGTAATAATACCATGTTATCACATAAAGCTTAGAAAGACAGAACATAAACATAGTGTCATGTCAGTGTATCCCAAATTTGAATATTCAATAAATTAAATATTTTAATGAATACCACACCATATCATCCTAAACCGAATCCATAAGTCTGTATCAGGTTGTGATAAAGAAATTGAAGCTTCTCCCATTTAGCGCTAGTCATGAAAATTAAACAAGATAAGCTACTGTGGCCAAGTTTACGACTTTCTTTTTTTTTTTTGCAAGGGCTTAACATTCTGGAAAAGTGCTTGGGGTAAATCATCTTTGTCTAAGATACCATCCACGTAACATGTTTTATTTGAAATAAAAAGCATTCCCTGAAAGCTATCTTTGCCAGTTCATAAGGAGCCCATAACCGGACTCTTCTCAGTGGAAAACACTTTATAGAACATTATTTAACATATTCCTTATTTGTACAACAGCAAACTAAGTCGTATTACCCATAAAATGTTCCCTTAGGATTTTCATTGTGACTCATTCTGGTTTTTATTTACTTATTTTATTTTTTCAGCAACTTTTTTAACTTTCTCTTAATTATGTTGTTGACCAAGGGTGAATTTATCAGTAAGGGAAAGAGAAAGACACTGTAGCATTTTGCAACACCACCAGATGTTATAGTCATGCTGACAAGTGCAATTACTAGTTCTTCTTAAATAAGGCTTACTATCAGCGAAGCATCTTGGACATCCCATTATTGTAAACAAGTACTTTCTCATTACAGTGCTTTAGGCAGGAGATATGTTGCAACAAATTATTAAACATTGACAAACATATCATGTAGATGTTTACCTGTACAAATGATGCAGTGTGGCCATTCAACTGTATGATTTGTTCAGTTTCCACAAAATTTGCAACATAGCCATCAGAATCAGCTCCTCTTCTCCACATTCGAGTGCCTTCAAAAAGTTACAGCAAAACAACCAATTAGACTAATAAGATAAATCAAATCATATATAGTATACTTCACATGAACAGTATTCAATCTTTTCAAACATAAATGCCAAAGGCCCAAAAGAACCATTTATATTCATCAAGGTCTCAATTAATTGATTCTCAATTCTTTTACACAATTGGTGGCATCGTAAATAATTATGAAGACAAAATACATTAAAACACCCGAGATATAAGTGTGCGCGAACAAGTGTTCAACATGGAACCAATTGGAAACTCAACCAACTAATAAAAGCCCGGATGGATTTCTTTTATCTATGCTAAGTTGTATATCTCTTTTAGATCCTCTGTCAAGTGTGGCCTGGCTAACACATAGGCTTACAACAAAAAACACGTTGCAGGAACTAAACATAATAGAATATATTGAATAAACCAAAGGGAAAGATACTTCGTATATTGACCTCCTAAACCCGACTCAAATACCTTACTACACATGCATACTAAACTAAACAGAAATACGAAAAGTAGCTCGTATAATTTGTAAAGCACTCTGACATCCCTCCAGATTTATCAATGTGGGATAATTTTTACTGCAAGCATTTGCCATGATAAAGTGTTAAAACATGTCAAGAGATGATGTGCACGTGTTAAAGTGAATAATTAAATAATTAGCAAACTAATTAATTTAGTAGTCAGGGGTCAAACAAAGATGAGCAAGGTCCAAATCGTCAAATAAACCAAAAGATCCAATTCATTCCTAGATCAATTGCCAGTGATTCAGCAACAGAGAAAGTAGCAAAAACCACCTGAACCATTGTGTACTTGGTGGAGTTCGTAGCTTTGGCTTTTCATTTTTATATAGTTGGTAAAGAATATCTCTGCAATCGGGAAAGAGGGAAGGGCAAGCAAGATATAAAAGGCACAGGTTCTCAATACCAGTTCTCCTAGTGCATCTTCGTGCAATCAACATAACATCAAGAATGTCTTTCCCAATGGCAGCCTGAAAGTTCTGAAAACCTGATGACTAGTTAAGGTGTAACTTCAAATTCAGTTAGATATGATATCTATTCTTGTTTAGCATAAAAGCACGAGCTGCAAGTAAACCAGCTAAATTTGGAGCGCAATAGGTTTGGAACTCCTTATACTATTGGAACTGAGTAAAGGATACTCCCTTGAACCACAGGAAGTAAGTATGGGTCAAGCTGCATGATAAGACACCATATTTTGTAAGTTTCATATTTAGGAACTCTGTAGAAAAAGAATGTGCCATTTCAATGATTTGGGAACCTTGTTATCTATAAGCACTTCCATCATATAGTTGTTCCATAGAAATCGAGGGTCTGCCTGCGGAAAAAATTTAGTCATCAAATATGGAATGTATGATAAGATAGTGTCTGATGTACAAATCTAGCTATCATAAAAACATATATTCTTAGCTTGGCCAACCACCCAATAAATGCTACATCAGGGCTAGAAAATACGTTGTCTACTGTACATAATTTGGACATGATCTATGGAACACAATTACTTAATATCAAGAAAACATACTTGTCTCCAGAGAGGAAGCAACTTTGATTCATCGCCCAGATCATGTAGCCGTTGAGCACTGTGAAAAAAATCATAAAATTCTGACGGAACTGACTCTGCCAATAGTCAATATTGTAATAGATGTGGTGTAAAAATGCTTTTTGTACCAAAGATAGTTCCCAAGACGAATCAGAATATTCAGTGTCCCAAAAGTACTTACAGCGAATAACCATAAACAACTCATTGGTATATCATAAGTCTAGGAGGGTCCAATCACTAAAAGAGAACTCTAATAAGTTAAATTCCCAAGAGATACCTCCGTTGACAACACTCATAAACCAACAACCGATAACTTAAATTTGGAGAGACAATTTACCTTAAAGTTATATTCACATCATATGAGAAATACAAACCAGGAGTTCTCTCTGCAACATTTAGCAGGCGATAAAACTCAGTCTCCATTTTTTTCTGCCAATATATGGGACACAATACAGTGAATCAGAAATAAAAACAGTAACACGTGATCCAAATAGAAAGGAAAAAATTAGAAGCAAAAAAAAAAAAAAACCTGTTCTTCAGAAGAATTTTTGAGAGATTGATCACAAGGAAAAACCTTCATGGATGAGATTTTGAAGATAGGGTGTCCCAGATAAGATCCAACACATTCACGTTCGGTTATAACTAATAAATACGATCCTAAAGGAAATATATATAAACATCAATTAAATGTCAATGAACTGAACAGATTAAATAACACCTAAGATGGCTACATTCTAGGCTTGTAACATTCTTTTTTACTCCGTGGATGTCTACAAAATTTTAGAGCCTTATTTATTTGTCATTAGAAAAGTTCAAAACTATCACATATATTCTTATACATCTGTAAATCTGTTGAGGCATTTGTTCAACTTCAATCTAACACCACATTCAATGTCTTATCCGTAAATTAATAAGCAAGTCAGAGTTCCAATCATATCTAGTATGCATTTTCATGTTCTCCATTCTCAGTTCAATGTATATTCATTACAATTAAAAATGGTAGAAGAATTCAGAGCTCATTCCAGGCGTGTCACCTTGATGATGGGTAACCTAACTAGCACTTCACATTTTGGAAAAGAAAAATTTCTCGTAAGAGCACTTTCTTTAAGAGTGAGGCTATGCATGAATGTTATATAGCCAGTACCCATGTTATTTTCTCTCTCTCTCTCTCTCTCTCTCTCTCTCTCTTTTGCTCCTTCCCATTGTATAACGAAGATCATTTGACTAACAACATAGTAAAATTTTAATACTACAGTGTAACAATTAATTAAAACTTGTATTTTAGAGTGAAAAGAGTAAAACCACTGATTAACAAAGTATGTTGTATGAGTACTACACGAACATCCAAAAATTATGTTTTCTTTCCATCTTTGGCCATCTTTTCTGTGAATTTTAAACTTCAAATTATTCTGTAAATATTTCCTCATTTTTTACTATTATCAGAAAATTCATTCTTTTGAAATTAAAACCATGCTTATTTTCTTAAAATTCTAGCAAGGTTTACATCTCCACCTCAGGCATCAAACCTCACTCAACACCTTTACCTTTTAAAACATTGGTTCCAACTTCTGTACTCTTCCTAGTGGCATTGAAGAACTTAGATAATGCAACACTACCATGTTTGTCAAACCTTAAATAAGTTGGATGCAGAAAGTTAAATATCTTGTACCCAGTGTTTTTATTGTTAAAAAGATGTTAGATGCATTGTATAGACTTTTTCTAAGAATTTACCAACAGAAAAACTAATATGTGTTTTGATCCCAGACCGAATAAACTGGCACTCCATGTGAACCAAGCCTATATATATGTCATAGAGAAGAGGAAGAAAAACCTGAGTAAGATACACCTTACGGATTTTAAACCTCAAAATTTGATGCACAACGTGAACCATATGTACTACGAAAACAATCTTAGACAAAAAACAATTGCAAGTACTACTCAGACAAGAGTCAAGTGGGAGACCACATTACTTCAGGATTGGAAGCAGCAACCGGTTTAATGTTCCATGTACAAAGAACCTCTAGGTGTAACCTTTTGCTCAATACTAGAATAAAAAATTTAAACATAGCACAAGGTTGCATTAACAACAGCATCTCTAAAGCAACATTAAGATTCTAGGTTCAAATTATCCCCAAAAAAGAACATACAGCAATGTATCATGGGTTATTTTTTTAAAATTAATATAGGTTTATGAGTTTTACTTGAGATGCCACTGATCAGTGATAACTAGCAGGTCTATTCATTTAGTGCAGGCACTATTTATATCTGATGGATCTACAAAATAATGCAGTTAAACTCCTGATATCTTTTTATATTAATAAAGCAATTAACATACCTGCTAACAGCTTGAGCATCCCAACCACACCAAAGATCGTCCGAATTTTGGGAACGCGAAGGGAGCTACAATGTGGTATCTCATCTGATGAGGAAGACAGATAATCAAGTCAAGTAAGACAACAAATATAATGTACCAATACAGATTTAATTAAGTATGAAATGATAACCTATAAGATTCATGGAGCCATCGACGCGACTGATAGCCAAAAAGGAGCCAGATGATCCATCTGTGGGCTCCACGACATACTGATCAGGGAATTCCCATAGCCGCATTCTGTTGTACAGCTTCTGTGCAGGATCCGCCTTCTCCATCATTGTTGTTATTGTCTGATATTATCAACCGAAGGAATTGAAAATAATCAGTACGATCAGATCAAGATTTTCGAACCGTCAATTTTTTCTCATGAAAAACGAAACTGCGTCATAAATATGAACTGGAGAGGGAGGAAGTGAGAAGAGATTTACCACGCTTCAAGTGGAGCAGAAGAAGAATCGAGCAATTTAGGAGCCAAATCCAGTCAAATAGCAAGAAATTTGAAAGGAATGGGTCAAACAAGAAGAGATATTTGAGGGCAGGATTTTTTTTTATTTATTTTTTAATATATATATACGGATAAAAAAATCCACGTTAACACATATATGAACAATATAAAAATAATTTAAATATCAATAAAATTAACTTAAAACGGGTATTGCCGTATTGGAAGCACCCAAAACGGAATTAACAGAATCGCGTACAATTTGGGGGTATTCCAAGATATGCTAATTGTTCGAGTCAATTTGAACCTTAAATCATGTCATGTTTTGTTAATTAGCCCCTCCATTGAATTCATTTTTATGAACCTTAAATCTATCATGTTTTGTTAATTAGCCCCTCAATTGAATTCTTTCTTTTTTTTTATTTTTTTGAAAAAATCGTATGCAATAGTATTTTTTAAGGAGTGTGGGGTTAAAAAATAATAAATAAATAAATTTGAGAACGTGTGTAATATTATTTTATTAAAAAACATGATTAAAAATAATAAAGAGAAAAATGTCTTATTTGAAAAATGGAGCCAATCAGGGGGCTTAAATTAATTAATTAAATGAACTAATCTTTGGTGAGATTTGTTCTTTTATGGGCAATCTTGATATGTGGAGAAGAATTAATCCCATGTTTGGTATACATTAAAATTTTTATTTTTATTTTTCTACTCATTTTTAATCATACATTTTTTAATAAAATAATATTTTTCATCACATCAATAACTTTTCATTCTTTTTCAATTACAAATTTTCCATCAATCTACTATTTCAGAATATATTCTTTCAAAATAACGCGGCTCACACACATCCTAATAAATGGTTTAATTTATAAATAAATAAAAATGAGTAGTAGATAAGTGAATAATATTTGTGAATTTATTGATTGTATAGTTAAAAATATAGTTGTCATTTCTAAATGACTTATACACCACAATTTTTATTTGTTGCACCACATATTAATTCCACTTAAAATTCTTAATATCTGCTCATTATAACATTTACGTCTCTATCGATTTTTATGTCATTCTTATCCTCAAATTTTTCATTAATCAACACATTTTGTATTTGATAACAATTTTATCCAAAAATCCGTTCAAATGGCATAAAAAATACTTATTTTGTCATCATTTTTTTAAAATAAATAAGAAGTGCAAAAAATATTTTTTGCTCATTTCAAACCATGAAAATAAAATATTCTGATATAAACAACCATTAATGACAAATTTCGAGATCCACAAATAAACTTATTTATTCATCATTCATTTTTATCTACTTATAATTTAAGTGTCTGTTTGATAGAATTTATTTGGAAATAATGAGTTATGTAATAGTATTTTTTGGAGAATGTGTGGTTAAAAAGTAAGAAAACTTTATTGGTTTGTGTGTAGAATATTTTATTGTGTGAATGT
>CAIGRK010013633.1:2346-16427 GCA_903798315.1 Fraxinus greggii | reverse complement strand
CTCCATCCGCCATTACCCAAATTTTCGTCTCCAGCCTGTCTGATGTGGCTCGACGGAATCCGAGTTGGCAGCGACGGCATCAATCTGTGATGAAGCGCTATGAATGAAAACCACGATTTTCAGCCGAATGAAACTCCCATAACACTTTTATCTCCAAACCACATCGATTCCCCAGCAGAAATTCGAAGAACCCTAGAAATCGATTTCGCCAAATCAAAATCCGATCGAAGGCTGGAGGATTTCCCTAATTACATTTCGTTTGAACCCTAATTCGATCTTTCCCAATTCGAAACCCTGGAACAAACACAAATCGGCACCCTTCGAGTGGAAGGATGAAGAGAAGTCGACATTGATCTATGTTTGTTCGGGTGATTGTAAAGCTAAATATCCGTGCCAAGACCTGTCGTGTATGTTCAACACATGTGCTCAAATAACTGAAGAAAAAAACGTTGAGATATCTATCAACATCACCATGCGCAAAGGAAAGGGGGTTGCGGAGGAAAATGGGAAAGGAAAGGGGAAAGTTCGGTGAATTTGTTGCAACTACGCGATCAAGTTGAAGACTTATATTTAATTTGTAGTCAATTATGTATGTTGTAAGACTTGAATGTAAGACTTTGGTGTAAGATTTGGAAGGTGGATTTCTATGAAATTAACGACTTTTGAGACATCTTTTCAAACATTTTAGCGTTGCACAATGTTTGTGTTATAATTTTGTATGGATAGTTGGTGTCCCTTCACCTAATTTTTATAATTCAGTCTGCAACTAGGTAAGCTAAGATCTGGTTCGTGGATGGGCTTGCATGTTTTCTGGGTATTTGACTTGTACTATTAAATGTTTTTCTTCTTAGTCAGCAGCTTCTACTCTCAGTTTTTCTCCAAGTGAATTCGACTCAAAGGCATCAGTTTCCTTCCCTTCAATTAATGGGGAAGTTTTCATTGGTTTCCTATTGCAGTTAGTGTAAAGACCTGAAATACATATAGTTATTTGGTTGGTGTTTCTGTGAAAAATTAGATACAAAACACTAATAGAAAACACAGGTAAACAAGGTACATCATGTATCAGAAGGACTAACTTTGTTATATATAGAATCACAACACCAGTTCAAAATACAACAGATGCAATACAGTGATATAAAAAAGAAATGTGGACCACGGTACAAAAACAAAAGTCATTTCCACGTCCTTTGTCGTTCTACAAAAACAAAAACGTTGGTCCACATCCACACTACCCCTGTTGGCCAGATCATTTTATCACAGGTTGGCCAGATCCAATACTCCAAATTTAATGTTATTCAAGCTGCGCCAATGATGACGAAGATCCCTTTCCTCTAGAGGTGACCATTGTACCCTGTACTTGTTCATGAATATCAGCATATGTAGATCCCTTTGAAAAGTTGATCGTCCAGCGCTAGAATCACAGTTGATCTCGGATTTGTCTGAAGTACCTCAGCAGCATATCTTCGCAAAAGGCCGAATTGTTCTGCTTTGGTTCCAAACAATAATTCTTTTGCATACCGTTTCATTTTGCAAGTTACATTTCTACTGATTTTTGTCTTCAGATCCTCCTTCACGGTTGCCAAAATAGCCTTAGTTTTCCAATCAGGATCTGCCTTAAACTGTTCAATATATCGATTCGTCAAAAAGATATAATTACAATGTATGTTGTTTCTTTCCCGTGTGCTCGGACGTGTAAGACTTCACTTGGATTGTTTCCGTCTCATTCAACTTGGATGCCCATAACCTCCAGTTACACCCCAACTTACAAACTGCTTGAGTCCGTTTCTTATCATTACAGTTGAATTTGATATTATACCCATTCAAAGCAGCATATGTTCTCATTGTATGTCGAAACTCTTGCATTGATCGAAATAGTTGGCTGACCTCAAAATGGGGATTCATCATGTCACAGTTAAACATTGCAATAGTAAGTCCTCAGACGATGGATACTCCATCCCATCGGATACGTTGCCGTCTTCCACCTCCCTAACAACCATCAGATCTCTGTCATTACCCACTTCACTGACATGGAATCCAATTTCGGTACCATCTGTGCCATTTCCATCATACAAATTATCATCTTCATTAGAAGCTATGTCAAGATCCGACTGAACGAAATCCGGGTCTTCATCGTAATCTGTCAACAGAATGAAACGTGAGGGGGATAAAATTTCTGTTGTAGCAGTATGCAACAATTATCAAAACACAGCATTTGAAACCCAAAGTAAAAGTCTGTTTATACCTTCCTACCTCCACCAGCTCCATCCATTTGCGTAGGTTCAAACCTTTCCACTGATGTGGACACCTTTCGCGTAAATGAAGAATGAGGATAATGGTGATTTCGCAGATGCACAATCGTGACCTGAACGTGACAGTTTGTGAAGTTCAGTGATGAATGAAACTTTTTACTCCCAAAGCTTGCTTATAACTAATTTTTTGTAATATCCCTAGATAACCCACAATATTCACTGTGTAGTTCATGTTTTCAAACATGAGCAAATATCATGAATATCCACACTTGAAGAACCCTCTTATGAAACTTGTACAGAAATGGCGAAAGAGATGACTTATTTTCTACTAACCAGAAACGATTGAATTGTATCTCTAATGGAGTCTTTTCTATAAGCTAAATTGGATTGTCCAAATCCCTGTAAATTGGATTTAGAATTCTCCAGGAAGTTATCCGAATTCTGCATGAATTGGATTGAATTTAAGACTCTTTGGATAAGTTAGTTTTATCTTAACTGTTTTCTATTTTGAAAATGACTAGTGCAATAATGTCGAAGTAAGAAACTTATTTTCAACTTTGACCATAAAAAAAAATTTATTTTATAGCTTAGTTATTTACTTAAAATAATGAGCTTTTTAAGCTTAACTAAACATGCTATGAATGTTCTAATTTTTAAGCCAATGGCAATGTGTTTGATTTAGACTACTATCTTATGTGAATGGTTGTACAATTAAGAAGGCCTTTCTTTTTGAACATTTTGGCGACAATTTCTGGTCCTCGTACGAAACCAGCTGTTGAATGATATATTATTTTCCTTCATCCTTATATAAGAGACATCTTAATGAATGGTGTTATCGCTATGATGCATAATTTGTGTTGAGAATGCTACCCAGTAGCATATACATGGACATGATGGAAGATAATGCACTAGGAGAGGAAAAATTAGTATGGAAGACTGTAGCAAACGTAGTAGTACCTAAAATGATGCAGAAGAAGCTGTTTGTTTGTCATTTCACATATCTGGAGGCAAAGAAGTTCACTTTTGAGTGCATCAACCAAAGAACAGAAGCAGTTTGTTATTTCGAGTGAAAATTATATTGCCTGTCTTGCATGTGTGTCTTGTATGGGTTATGGCCTACTACCTGATGTCTGACTTTTATAGCATAAGTTTGTTTAACAGTAATGCTACTTAGCACCACTAATATTTAACATCAGTCTAGTGGCATCTATAGTGGCACTAAATTATAGATTCACTTAAATACAACGAATTATGGCCCATTTAATAGGATGCAGACACCTAGATTAGTATTCAAAACTACTGGTGCTAAATAACATTATTCTTTGTTAATGATTATGATTATAGTAATACAAGATAATGTGTATTTCCTGTGTGCTATTAACTTTGAGGTATCAGTATGTGTGGCTGAAGAATATGCAATCCTCCTCTGTCCATCCATTTCATTTTCTTCTTTATAATTATATGGACTAGGGTCTGTTTGTTTCTTCCTCCCCTTCCCCTGGACTTTCCTCTTTACCATTATAGAGTCCAAGGTGCTTGTCTTAACAATTTGTAGCTTAGTTTTCCATGTTATTTATCTCTGTATATGGTGTACATGGATTGTCCTGCTTTCAACTTTGGAAGATAACACATATTTCCTGTGCTGACATGGAGCATTAGTGGGTTTATGATTTCCTCTGGAGTTTAAGCCATGAAACCTTTGTATTGAACATAATTCAAGATTCTGAAAGCAATTCTTTTATTACTCAAAGTGAACAAAAGATTTTGTCTGAATTTTTATCCCAATTTAAACAGAAATAGTGGCTACCTTGTGTAATATGTTAAGTAGACCATCTTCCAGGTGTGCTTCATCTCTGATATGGCATTAAAGTTGAAAGATTTATAAGAGAAGTTGAAAAAAGGCAGAGCTATAAATTTAGTTTATAACCATACTTGGATCATGTCTAAATTTATTATCATCAATCTGGAAAGAATTTTACTTTGCTAATTAGTACGTGTTCTTTAGATGCAAACATTGGGTTGTTGTGAGTTGGATAGAACTCAAGGTATATGACGTTAATAAAGTGCTTATCATGCCAAATTAAATGGACCAACTCTGTGACACTATATTTTGCTCATGATTTATCAAACATATTATTAAAATAGTTTGCCCCTGCATGCCGAAAGAGTGGATAAATCATTTCAAAATATATAATGAACAAAAGAACAGAACTGAAAGAATATTATGCAGTAACTGGTACGAGGTTGCTGAATTCTGAAGACAGACTCCTTTGTGTGAATTAGCAGCGGTGGGTCAGTGTTCTCTATGCTGAAAACTCCTAGACATGCATAAAATTAGGAAAGTAAGAATACCTGTAAAACACATTAGAGGGTTACATACATGGTTTTCCACGTAGTTATACTTTTAAACTTAGAAGCACTTCACATTGTCAAAAATATTTCTGAGTAATGTTGAAGTTGGGGTCTGCTGAATAACACTGACTGATGAGTTTTTC
The DNA here is from genome assembly GCA_903798315.1 of Fraxinus greggii. NCBI lineage: Eukaryota > Viridiplantae > Streptophyta > Magnoliopsida > Lamiales > Oleaceae > Fraxinus > Fraxinus greggii. The sequence goes on along the minus strand of CAIGRK010013633.1, from coordinate 11,683 downwards.
TGTATAAAAAAAATATTTTTTATGATGTTCTATCACAAAGACAATAACAATTGATCCTAATATGTAGTTTGGTTGAAGTGAGATTAAAGCGTAATTTTATTCTTGAAGTTAAGCAGTATATTTTGATCTAAATTCTAAGTAAAACTTTGCACAAACAAGTTTTTGTACAGTGTCATTTTAGTTACCTTCATTATTGCATGGTACCTCCTAATCTGCGGAAACATTGAGAAAAATAGCATATTGCTGTGGCTTCTAAACCCACATCTTCCTTTCAAGATATGATTCTCCATGAGCTCCAAAGGGAGGGAGTACATGGTCATTCCTGATCTTGGTGATATTTGATATGGTTCTAGGTGATGCCACAGGATGTTATAGCTACATTAGAAAGCTGTAATTTTAGGCAATCTGGTGAGGAGGGGAACATTTTGGAAGTTTGTGCCCACTTAAATAATGTGGTTAAAAGCTTTGAAGGAATTGCTAATCTTTTGTGACGTTTTTATGGATTCACACCATCTCCACATTAGGGGACTGAAATTTGCACATTCTCGTAAATCTGTGGAATGTATGTATATAACTAACCGGTGACTATTGAGTCTTCATCATGGTGTTAGGCCAATGTTAATATGGAATGGGATTCCATGTTAGTGTACGAGATACATAAACTATAGGTCAACAGAAATCCTGGAGCTTTTCCAATTACCATCTGATACTGGACCTGAGCTATGTGAGATGGATTAGATAAATTTACATAAAATGTCTACCTCAAGCACAAGCAATGGAACCATAAACAATCAAGTGAAATTCAATCCACAAAATAATTGCAGGGCTTGTAATCTTGGACTTCATGTGATGGAGTAAATACATTTGTACAAGACGCCTACCCCAAGCGCATGGAAAGGAATTGTTGATGGTCAAGTGAAATGCAATCGACAAAGTAATTACAGTGGAGACTTAGATGAATTTTGGACAGCAATAGTAGGCATGGAACTTGTATGAAGAGAATTTTCGTTTTTATTTATTTCTACTAAAATTAAGAACTTGTTATTTCTCAAGTGAACCAATAAGAATCACTATATGCTGATACTTTGCTGTACATAATGTAGCCTATATAGTTTATTGCTAGTAATTTTGGATGTGCAACTTGATTATGGATAATGCTTTTACATTAGGTATTTTACAGCATGATATTTACGCAGTATGACTATGACTACGTGTAGAGACCAATTATTTGGAGCTACTACTACTTTTACAAACCAATTTCATCCTAATCAAAATGTTATATTATCTATTCTCTGGAATGGTTTGTACAAATCAGGTGTGCCAGTCCTATTGGGTTGATGCCACCATTCTTAGTCTTTATGGATCAGAGATTTACCTAATTTGCCTCGATACTGCCTTGAGTAAAGCATAAGATTGGACAGCAAGGTGTTGCAAATTGAAGGCAGGAGGGGTAGATACACGTAAAATTTCCTCAACTGTAAACAGCAACTTGGAGTATACAATACACGGGAAATGATTTCTATACAACCATGAAATAAATAAAAGATTCAAGCACGTAGGAATATGAGAACTAATAAAATAGAAAATGATATCTTCCAGCCAATAATGTGGGTGTACAGAGTGAGGGAAAAAATTGTTTTTAGCTTACATACTATGTTCAGGAAGAAACTATCTCTTAATTATTGCCCATTTTCATTTTTCTTTATACTTCTTAGAGATTCCCTGCTTTTAGTTGTTGTAACTTGAGCTTTTTCCAAAATATAATTTATGTTTATGATTAGCAGAACAAAAGTATTAACGCATCATTATAATATTCATGAATATTATTTGATGATTAAATAATTTAATTTATTTTATTTTTTAATTAAAATAGAATATTGGAGATTCATAACTGGCAACAAGGTGTTGTATTTGTATTTTCTTATGCTTGCCTTAGCAAACTTGAATATGCCAAAATGCAGCTTTTTTGGCAAGATATTTTAAACTTCAATTTATATTTCTTTTCCCTCATGGTGAGTTTTGTTGAGATGTTATGTATAGATTGTTATAGATTGTTTTACTAGTTATAATTATGAATGATGCAGTTGAAAGAAAAAAATAAAAAATAGAAAGAGTAGCCTTCTTTTCTCTATAATACATGACAATGTAATTCTCTGAAAAGCTTATACTACTGTTAGATTTGGATGTTATCACATCTGTTTGACTGGTTGAACATTAAATTTACTTCGCCAAAATGGAAATTTTACCCTGTTAAAACTTATTTTATTTCCCACTTTATCTTCTTAATAAGATACAAAGTAACTTGATACCCCATGGTCCACCTTGGTCTCGCACTTCTCTGATGCCACAAATTGTGAATTCTCACCTAATAGTGATGCTGGATCAAACCAAGACCGTAGTGTGAAGATAAAATGTTTTAATTATGGTGTGTATCGACAATGTGGACTGGTAGAATTTGGCCTTCAACTGCTGATCTGAAAATTTTTAATGGACAAATATACAATTATTATGAGAAAGTAACCAGGCAAACATCAAAAAAGACAAGAATCATAGCTTGCAGAAAACGAGGATGCTTCTCAGGCTTATAATGCTGGAAGCTGCGAAATTCGAATTATGATTTCCCTCTCGCATATCACCTACATACTACATTTGTATTTCTATTCTACATTATTATGAGCTCTGCTCAGTTTTTGTAATAACACATATCCACACTATTACTATTTTTCCATCCCAAAGAATTAATATATTGCTGCTTATAATGCATTCATCCCTGCATTATACATGGAAGGACTCGATTCTCCTTGATTGACTGTCATCTTACTGCCAGGTATATGGATGGAGAACGTCTCACTGCAGAAGATGAGAAAGCTGTGGTAGATAAGCTTCTCGCTTATCATCCTCATTCGGAAGATAAGATTGGATGTGGAGTTGATTCAATTATGGTCAGTTTCTTTATATTTAGTTGACTTATTTGCAAACTTGGTAAACCTGGATGTTAAGTTGCATTCAATTCCATAAAATGCTGGGTTAATTTTTTCTAGAAGTCCTACCTCAACTGATTGCTATCTGGTACTGTGGTTTCATAAATAAAATGGACTGCTTCTCTAATCAATTGGTTGCCTTCAAATAGACTATTATTGTAAGAAACTAAAAATAGAAGACTTATTCGAATTTACTTTAGATATGATGTTTTGTTGGAATATTTCTTTGGTTTCTGTGTGCAAATTTTAATTTCAGAGCATGTTTGGCAAAGATTAATTTATAATTTAAGCTGGTCGAACATTATTATCTATATATTTCATAGGATCTGCAACTAACTATTCACTTATTATCCAAACATTCCATATGACTCACAACTTATAAACACTTAAAAGCACTACCAAACAAGCACTCAATAAAATATTGCCTTGGACAAGATTGCATTTAGAGGCCATTCATTTGTGGAAAGTTGAAGGTGGTTGTGTCTGCAAGTAAATTAATGTGCTGTTTCACAATTTATATCTAGGAAAATTACAATCGTTGTTTTCATTCTTTCGGTGGATTGACACTGGAGTCCCCACTCAACTTTCTTGGCAAGCAGGTCCTCAAACTTGTTATTCCGTAGCAAATAAGTCCCTTATGATTTTTTTATGTCAAAGCAGGTGTAAATTCATTTGAGAAAGAAAATGTTCCCTTACATTCAAATATATATAACATTAGAAAAATAAAGAAAAGGATCTCCACTCTCCCCCAAACTCTCACCGTTCATCCATCTTCCCGTTCCTAAACCCCAAGTTATTGGTTTCATCCAATGATGCAGAAGAACAAGGTCTGGGGTTGCATAAAATTAAAGATTCCGATGCAAATTAACTACTAAATATGCAGGCTAAGCAACATTGTCGTCTAATATTTTTAGTGAATTCTGCACAATGCATGGATTTCTCATAAGATGATCTCTTTGGTATCCCTTGTAACGACTCGATCTTTATGTTTAAGCCGTTAACTTACATACTGTTCGCTCTGGCGAGCCTGAATCTATCTTACCCCCCACGAATTTGTATCGCATTCTTAATAGCCGAATCCGACTTCTGCATTATGAAAGACATAGTTTTAATTCTAGTAACAATTGGGCAAAGAAAGCATGTATAGTAATTGTCCTAGCTATAGTCGTTATACCTTGAAAACTGCATCCACTAGGTCAAGCTAGCTAGATTTGATTATCCAAGATTTGGTTTTGTCCATATTTTTCAGTACCCTAATCATAAAACAGTTTTATACATCTGAAAATCATAATCAATTTTGTAAGCAAGGTAAATTAATTATAGCGTTAGTCTCCAACCTATCTTAATTGCAGAATCAAATTGTAACGAGAAAATCTTAAGTTTATGTTAAAAAGTTGCATGGTTTCCATAATTATCAAATTGGATTCAACTTAAATCTCTCATAAGACAGATGTTTTAGGTTCGAATCTTAAGGATTCGATAGAATTGTTAAGATTCGCTCAGAGCAGACATTATGTAAGTTAACGTCTTGGGTATAGCAGCTCGGTCATTACAAAAAATATGCATTTTTTTTGGAAATTGCAAAGTCTACGAGAAAGTAAACCTTTGCTCTGATACGAATTGTGATATTTGAATCCTTAATGATCCGAGCATCACTAAAACATAAAATAAACTTAAATAAAAGGACTAAAAAGAGTAATATGTTTTTTATAAAAATAATCATGATCGACATTATTTGTAACAAATGTATTTTTATAGAAAATACGCTTGACATAACATAATTTTAATTAGAAACGAGTTCAATATAAATTAAAATAAATAGATATTGCTTGATAAAAATTATTTTAAATGTCCCACAACTACAATAATCTATGCTCTGATATTTGAAAAACAAAGTGTGGAATAAAATATCAATTAGCGTGCTTGAGTAATTTAATTCTTGTATATGCATTTCGAAGGAAAAATTCTTACTTGTATAGGGAGATACAAAAGTTGGACCGAACTTAGATGCTACCAAATTTTCGTGTGTAGCGCCAGTTCGTTCTTACATAATTTTACATGTTATGAACCATAATTTAGACATAGCTGTGTAATAACATATAGGATTACTCACAAAAATAACATAATAGCCCTAACAATTTCACTGGATAGATCAAAATGATAAACTAATTGTTGGACTAAAACTCGAGTTGCTTGTTCTTGTATATTCTCACATGTGTGTGGGTATAATATATTTAATGTGTTTAAAGGTGAAGAGGGAAAGAGAGATGTAAAGGTAAAGAGATAAAAAGTAATAAAAGTAGTGTGTGTGAATTAATTGTGGGTATGTGTGGTATTGTGTGTGTTTCATATTTTTAGTGTCAACTTTTGGATCATGTGTCGAAAAATAGAAGGAAATAACTATATGTAGGGCACTATCAATGCATGAAATATGGTGTCTTGGCTTGAAAATTTGGATAAAGAATGTACGTGGTTAAATCAATTATCTTTAATCGCTCCACACAAATTTATAATCAATTTCACTTAAGTGGTGGCCAATTAACATATTTACGTACATTCACGCATGATTTCACCCAATCCATGATCTTACATTTAAAATTTATTATATATAATGTAATATGTACTTCACTGTAACAAATTATGTAAATATATGCAATGTGCTCTCAAATTTCACTTCTTCCAAGAAAACTCTTCTTTATTAAGCATAATATATGTGCAAAGATACTCATGCATGTTTGTAGAATCCAACATTCATTGGCACACGTATCAACTAATAAAACTCCATATTTATTTGCAAAATTAATATCGAGAACGAAACTTGTTCGTTTGAAATTATGTTTTATTCGTCTTGTTATACCATATTAATTTTGGGCTACAATTTAAGACCAATATCGATATATAAATTTCGAGCATCACCCAACTAATATTATCTTAGAATAATTACACTTTTAAGTTTTTAAACTATCGGCCACTAATCAATAGGATCGCTAGACTTTAATAATTGCACAAGTAAGTCCAAAAGTTTAAATTTGATAGCTAGTAGTAAGAATTCATGACTTTACAATCTACGCCCTTTAAAATAAATCTCGTTCTCGAAATTTGCCTTTTTAACTCCTCGAAGAGTTGATGGTACTTGGCTCACATTTCCACTTCTCGTTCCCAAATAACTTCTTTAGCCGAGTGATTACGCCATTGCACTTTTACTAAAGGGAGCGCTTGAAATTTCTAATTGATAATTCTGACCGGTACTTCTTCGTAGCTCAAACCGCGTTGTAACTCAATAGATAATTCACTACATGATTAGGATCAAGGATGTACTTTCTGTGCATGGACACATGAAAGACGTCGTGATGTTGAAAGTTCAAGGGATAAGGCAAACTGATAAGTCACACTTTCTACTCGTTTCAAGATTTCGAACGGGCTAATGAATCTCAGTCATAACTTTCCCTTATAACCGAAATATAACACTTTCATAGGCGCCACTTTGAGAATACCTTGTCACCTCCAAAAAATTCCAAGTCCTTTCTCCTCTTTTCTGTGTAGCTCTTCCGTCTGTCTTGAGTTGTTTTCATACTGTTACAGATCTTCACGATAGCTTGCACTATTTGCTCAATAATCTCTAGATCCAAAATCTTACGTTCGCCAACCTCATCTATTGAGTCATTAACATCTGAGGATGACTTGTAAGAATTATTTGATTAAATCATATTAATGATTTACATCTGTCTCAGTAAAATATTTAGTTCTGCATGTCATTAAGGGCAGTCAACCTATCAATTTGACTTGATTAACTGCAGCAACATCCTTGATTTTAAGTTCTCTTTCCATTATTATATTCACACAACTTTTAATTTTCCTTTTCTCTGTTGTTATAATCATGGTAGTTAAGGCTGTCTTGTGGGCTTTTCGTCAGAGAGGAGCCTTCTGTGGGTGACATCTCTTGGGTGACCTAGTACCCAAACTTGTGAGCATGTAGTAGACATCTAGATGTTACTTTCTTAACGTGTCCTTTTACCTGATGATTTTAGCTGCTATTATGTTCAAAGGGTAACTAATTGGTAGATTTATCATGACCTTTGATGACTCTAATGATCATAATTGTGGCGATCGAGAATAATATTATGAAGTTATGAAGCTGATTAAAAATTATCTGGGAAAGCCAACTGGTTATTTCTATTATGAGATACAGTGACTTAAAAGCTGTTCAATTTCTCACTTTGAAGGTTGATCGACATCCCCAATTCAAACGTTCAAGGTGCCTCTTTGTTGTAAGAACAGATGGTGGATGGATAGACTTCTCTTACCAGAAGTGTCTTCGAGCCTACGTTAGGGATGAGTACCCTTCTTATGGAGAAAAATTTATAAAAGAGCATTTTAGACATAGTAGTGGATGAATTTTCTTCAAGACAGCTTCTCCTAATGATTACGTTGAAGTTTTGGCTATGATTTTTGCACTGGCGAGGCTTCCTGGTTGAGCTTAAATGATTTTCTAGATTGACAGGTACCATCTAAATGTAATAATTTTTTATTTTTATTTTTTATGCTTGTGAGCAAAGATGATGTCAATTAATTCAGCTGCCAGCATCCCTCGCTATGGTGGGACCTTTTTTTCTCATTTTTATGCTTGAGTGTGATTTGCTTCCTGAAGTAAATTGTTGCTATGGTATGGGCGCTGTTGGGTGTTGACTAGTAGATCATTGCTGGTGGATGCATTTTCCCAATTTTTGAGGCTGAATATATTGTGGATACCTTGTTAGAAGTAACAATAGCGCAAACGGTGGTTTAGCATTCTTCCAGCAAGTCCACAGAGTCAGGTTTATGTGTTCTCTGGCTGGGATTTTCGTGGACTTTGGCTCTCCAGAATAATAACACTAGACAATTGTCGTGAAAATGTTGAATTACATGCCAAATAACTCGTGGAAGAAACCATTTAGATCATGATAGAGGTTTGGGATAACAAACACTGAGTTTAAATGTTCAAGATGAAATCCTTAATTTTAGTCTTCATCTCTTAAAAATCAAGCGCGTCATTGGTGAACCTTTAAGAAGAAAAAGTGAAATAGAAGTGTATTTCTCCATTGATTCAAGAGTTACTATACGCACATTTAATCATTTACAATCAGATTACATGAATTTAGCCCATCGTTACCAATTCTTGCCTAGTTCTGCTCCTGTTGCGACTCTCCAAATCTTGCCTTTATATTATCCGTTCCGGGATTATTGCTATTATTTTCCTCATGATTAGTAGAATTTGGTGAATTTGGACAACTTGAAGCTAAAATTTCAGTGGGATCCGTACTACAAAATTATAGGGCCCAAGGATGTTCATGTTCTACTTCAGATATATTTGTTTATTGAAAATCATTTAAAGTTGAATGAAATATTTAACTTTCAAGTTATTCACCTGAAACTTGGAGAAGTGAGAAATTTGATTGAATCGCTAAATTGTTGTCCCACATTTGTTTGGTTTATATTGTGGGAGTTCGACGTTTGTATTTGGGTGGTTCCAAGAGGATCACTAGTCTTTTGATCCAAAGTCCATGAACGTGTTTTATCTATAATAGATGTCTGTAAAAGACATAACTGACATGTTAATGAAACGTATGGTCACGTGAGAGACTTGGGGATCATATTGGATTCAATCCAAAGTCCGTGAGCCTGTTTTTCTATACTAGACATCTGTAAAAGACATAAATGATATGTTCATGAAATGCATGGATACTATTTAGAAGAGGCAAAACACGAATATATCGTGCCGTCGGTGATGCGAATATATTTTGTTCCAACTATGATCATATCGTTCCGATTTCGCTTTGTTTAAGCGTTCTTTGAAAGAGAAAATAATATTTCATAAACAACAATTAACATTATGTGGGCTATAAAATGAATAGAAGAGAGTTAAAATGAATTGAGCATGAAAACTAGGGTTCCTTTTAAGCCGTAAAGAGATTTTTCTAACGAGAAGGCATGGTTGAATCCTGGTGGTTGGTCATGGAACTAATATCTAGGTGGTGGTGTGGGAGCAGCTAAGTAGCAGAGAAGTAGAATTCGTTAATATTTCAAATAAGATGTGGCATCGCAGGATTGAACACACTCCTTCCGAATCAACTCTTTCAATTGGCATTTTGTGTTGTCTATGCTCTGACCCTCATTTTTTAAAATTCACTCCTCTCGAACTCAATTTCAAAATTTATTTAAAAATTCATTTTTTTTATCAAAACCGAAAAAGGGCTTAATATAGTTCGCAATTACGAGCGATTTCACATTCTAATGTTTTTATTAAACTTGGACATACCACACAGTGACCCCAAAAAAATAAATAAATAAACAATAAATACTCTGAAATTGGTAAAAAA
>CAIGRK010013618.1:0-10913 GCA_903798315.1 Fraxinus greggii | reverse complement strand
ATTATAGCAAAATAAGGAAATTCAAGGAAAAGGAAATTTTCTCCCAGTTTTATATCTATTCGGTCACATAGGCTTATCCTATGCGGTCGCATAGGTTAAGCTTTCAGCCCCCTCTTAGTCTCGAAATATAGGCATACGACTGCATGCCAGATTCTACTATGCAGTCGCATAGTAGGACTTTTGGCCTCCATCTTCAGTTGCTCGAATCCAGTTCATCCATCCTAATTCCGGTCTCGACCCCAACATGAAACTTGCCCCATTCTTTGTCATAATCGCCATATCGTCAACTGTAGCTCGAACAAGCAATGTCATCGCCTCTTTCACCAGCTTTGTCCTCGATCGAGTCATTGGTCCTTCTCCCACTAGCAATGGANGCAGTCGCATAGTAGGACTTTTGGCCTCCATCTTCAGTTGCTCGAATCCAGTTCATCCATCCTAATTCCGGTCTCGACCCCAACATGAAACTTGCCCCATTCTTTGTCATAATCGCCATATCGTCAACTGTAGCTCGAACAAGCAATGTCATCGCCTCTTTCACCAGCTTTGTCCTCGATCGAGTCATTGGTCCTTCTCCCACTAGCAATGGATCCTTCCTTGGACTTGTCCTCGCGTCGATGACACCCTGGATCATATCAAGTAAGTTCCTTAGCCATAACATCTTGCCAAAGTGGGTCACGAATAGCCTCTCTATAGGACAAGGGCTCGGAAAGACGATGTATAGAAGCTAAAAATTAAGCAAAAGAGCTAGAATAACAAGAGTAAGAAAAATCTGGTAGCTTAGCAGACTTACGAACGCATGTAGACTGGGCGATGGGAGGAGGAACCACAGTCTCAGGAGATGATTGGGTAGCCATAGGAGGAGAAACAGGTGTATCAAGAACCAAAGTACCAGAATCTACTAAGATATTAGAGGGAAACCTTCAAGATGCATTATCTAAAACTGGAGTAGCGGGTGGTGCTTCCTCAGTGTCAATAGTGAAGGGATCAATGCGAATAAGATCAGACTTGATCATATTATGAGGACTAGCAGGAATAGAAAAGATTGGAACATGCTCAAGAAATACAACATGATGAGAGATATAATTTTTGATGATTGGATCAAAACAACGATATCGTTTTTGACCTACGCAATAGCCCAGAAAGACACACAATGCACACTGGGAGGACAATTTATTATGCTCGACATGAGGTCGAAGGACAAAACAAATAGAACCAAAAACACACAAGGAAGAATAATCAGGAGTATATTTATACAACTTCTCAAAGGGTGACAGACCTGAATTGTGTGAGGTTGGAATCCTATTAATTAAATGAGCAGCAGTAAGAACTGCTTCTCCCCAAAATGCACTAGGAACATCGGCAGACAATAAAAGAGAATGGGCTGTTTCAACAAGATGCCCATGTTTCCTTTCTGAAACACCATTCTGTTTGGGGGTATTTGTATAAGAAGTTTGATGAAGAGTACCATCGGAAGCAAGCAAATTAGAAAAATCATTAGAAGTGTATTCTTCTCCTAAATCACAACGAAAACACTTTATGACAGTCGAATGTTGAGTTTTTACAAGAGTTTCGAAGTTATTGAAAATAGTAAGATAATCAGAATGACGTTTCATAAGATAAACCCAAGAATAACGAGTGTAGTCATCAATAAACGAAACATAATATCGTGACTCCCCTTTTGTAGTTATAGGGGAAGGTCCCCACACATCAGAATGAAAAAGATCAAATGGAGCAAGAGAAAAAGAAAGACTTCTATAAAATGGTACTTGCAACTGCTACAATCAGAAATATCATAAGTTTTTAAATTTTCTAATGCTCCAGTAGAAGCTAAAAACTGTAAACGAGACGCTGAGACATGACCTAAATGAGAATGCCGTAAATAAAAAATAGAAGACGAACGACTCAAACGAAAAGATGACAAATCCACACTAGAAGCTACAACTTCTGGTACTTTGAGCTGATCCAAAACATAGAGTCCCCCTTGCCTATGGCCTGTCCCAATCAACTTCTAAGATTGCGGGGTCTTGCACATAACAAGTGGAAGAAGAAAAAAGAACTAAGTATCCCAACTTACATAATTGACTAGCAGAAACAAGATTCAAAGTAAGATTAGGAATGTAATAAACATCCGGAATGGACAAACAAGATGTAACAATTGAACCAACGCCTACTAATGACATAGGAGTGCCATCGGCAGTCACAATTGACACAGACGAATTGAGAGAAAAAGAAGCAAATTATGATCGATTAGGTGACATATGATGAGAGGTGCCATAATCTAATAGATTAGGTGATATATGATGAGAGGCGCCATAATCTAAGACCCACAAAGAGGGAGATATACCTAAAGTACTAGAAGATGACAAACTTACATAAGAGGAAGCAGACATCGCATGTGGCTGAGGCAAGAAACTTTTGAAACTGCTCAAACATATACGGATCTAGCGACGGTGAAGCCACTGCATTATTAGGTTGGGGTGATTGATTACTAAATTTCCATGGAGGAATCTGAGATGGTTGTCGTCGTTGTTGTTGTTGCTGCTGGGGCTGCGATGGTTTAACTTTATTCAACAGTAATGGGCACTGAGCCTTCCAGTGGCCTTTTTTCTTACAGAAAGCACATTCATGAAGAGAAACCTTCGAATTCGACCTATTTTGATTATTATTCAGGGGTTTTTGAGGCACTGCAAACACATATGGAGTAGACGTTGGGACAGTCCCCTTGTCTGCCTGAGACTTAAGACGTATCTCCTCAACTAAAAGTTCATTGACCATCGAATCAACAGAAGAGAGTGGACTATGATGCAAAATTGTCCCATGCAATCCCTCAAAATCACAATGGAGTGCCATCAAAAATTGTACCAGTCCCTGCTCGTCTCTACGAGCGATGTAAGGTGAGAATGCTCGTAATTTGGTGGACTCTCTAAGTGCTAACTGATCCCACAATTCTGACATGGCAGAATAAAGAATACTCAAATCCTTCTGTTGAAGAGCACGAATATCTATCTCCAACTAATTTTGTCTTACAAAGTTAGACTGCGTGTATAGTCTTGCCAGGTTATCCCAAACTTCTTTGACAGTTTCATATTTTGCTAACTGAGCACCTATAGAGTGCATAATAGAATTATTGATCCAAGTGATAATCTTTGAATTATTAGCCTCCCAAACATCCAACGATTCTGCATAATCAGAAGTCTCGTCTGTAGGTTTAATTCTTGTACCCGTAACATAACCCTCACATAGATTTGCTCCTCAAAAAATTCTTCATAACATAACTCAAATAAGAATAATTTTTTCCATTTAATTGCACACTAATTGACTAGAGAATCATCTTTACGACCGGCCATGATGAGTAAAAAGTAAAGAATAACAAATAATCACAAACAATAAACGAAATTAAAATGAGATACGAAATCAAACCGGAATCCAAGCAAGAAGTGCGGAAGCAAGCGAATGGTAGCAAAAGCTATGCAAAAAATAAAAGAAAACGATTGTACGGACGCACCAAGAAAATGATCCACAAAAGCTGTGGCTAAGAATAATCTTTCTTCAATACGATGAACAAAATCCATGGAGGAATGGTGGCTGATACCATGTAGAAATTAAGAAAAGTAGGGCTTATTCTTGCAATAAATTGAATAATGAAATTACATAATAAATGTGTTTATATAGAAAATAAGAAACCTACCAATAATAGAAAAACTACTAATAATAGGAAACAATTAATTAATAAATAATCTAACAGAATTAATTGCATTAAATATTAAACACATTACAATGCATGAACTCAGTAGGATTAGGATCTATTTTTACAATCCAAGAACAGTCTTAAACATCGATTGTCGGGCTCTTAACAAAAAACAACGTAAATTGAATAACCGATCAACGTAAATGGTGTATAAGAACATAGGGTAATCCAAACTACTTTGCAAAGAGTTGCCTACGCCTAGCCGGCTTAGTTCTTGAACCAGCTGCCTTTCCCAGAATTTCATCGACCAAATCTTTAAAAATCGACCGCTCAACATCAAGGACAATGCCTGAAATGTCATCGTCGAAATTTATCCAGCTTTCTGATCGATGCATCATATTGTGGCACAATATGTTTTTCAATTCATCATCGTCATCATTGAAGATGCATCGCGAATTTTTATCTTGAAGCTCATCAATCTCGGAACACAATTCTCTGAGAAGCTTTTGTGCATTCAAGTCCTTTCTGGCGACCTTGTGCGGTTTCAACCAAGGCTGGGAAAATTTCCCAGCTAAAGCCAATATTCCGGCAAGAATTTCATTTGTAACATCAAATACAAGTTTCCGATGAATTTTCTCCTTGGTCATCGATTCAGTTGTTTTTACGGAGCTACATTCTTCCTTTTGTAAAGTGCTTGCCTTTGTTTGTTCCAAGACTAAAAATAACTCCGGATTGATAGGATGGCCTGACGGATGAAATTGAAAAGTTGCCAAGCTTGAGCTGAGGTCCCTGAGGATGAGACCGGAGGCCAATAGAATCTCGGAAATGTATCTGTGTTCGGGATTTGTGTTCTCACATAGAGAAGCAATGTAATCTATGCGTGCTTCATCATGGCTCGAGTTAAGCCTTCGGAGCTTCTGAACCAAGTTTTCAATGTTCTGAAGTTTCATTCGACATATTTCAGATGATGTACCAGATTCCATGGAGTTAGGTACAATATCATCCACTGAAATACCTTGAAACTTATTTAGAATTCTATCGGAATCCATGGATCTGTCCCCTGTGAAATGAATGACCAACAATTAGATGCGTATATACAAAGAAAAACAGAGCTATTATTGCTCCTTTGCTTCCACAATTAGTCATCAAATGCTATTCAATGAGCTATAGCCTCTTAAAAGGGCCACATATTCTTATTTCCACTCATCAATAATAACATATAGAAATTTGACGAGAATATTTAAACTAATTTGATAAATGATACTGAAGAATGAATAGTACTTCTGTTTCACATCAAAAGTAAAGGTGAAAGAAAATTGAATTCATGCAGACTATTTATCTATGACAATCCATTTAAGAAACATGGTTTATTTTTTGAGGGGACTCGTGCTGCACACTTCAGACCTGTTAAACTATATCCATTTCGTGATTATTTTTTCGTGTCGGCCCAACTATTTTATAGTTTATTTGTCAGGTGACTCAGGTCTATATTTACATCAGAGTTTAATTTTCACAAGAGGAGAGCATTACCTTTAAGGGTTTTACCTGCAAGCTTTATAGGTGATGTTGAATCGTCTGCATATAAAGCATTGTCAAGAACAGATACAGGGCTGGGGTACTCAGGAGGAACATAAGCAAACTCTCCCGATTTTTCTTCACTCACATTATGGAGAGATTTCTGAAATAAACCATTAAACATTTTACAAAACGACTGAGTCTGAATAACTGGATATTGAATGTAGAAATCACCTACCTTCTCTACAATGCCAGATACCAAGAACTCCGCAGCCTTCACAGATGCAATCAGGCAACCATGAGATCTTTCGGGACTAATGGCTTTCACATTTTTGGAGTGCAATATGGTGCTCTCATTAGAATGAACAGAAATTTCATTATCAGGGTAAAGCAAATTCCTCGACTCACTGCTGAACTCACCCAGTTGGTCATCCTTTTGCTGTAAGTTCGGATGTTTTGGCCTGCGTCTTCCACCTGGGGAATTGGACTCTCCTGGTTGCTTAATTGATTGTCTTGTCGATTTGCTCGAATTGGGAGGTGTGGGTGGTCGAGATCTTTTTTCCAGGTCCAGTTTCTTCTGTTGTATTCTTGGACTGTATGATGCTGAACTCTTTCCTGAGCCAGCAGAGCTATCTTTGGACAACTGATGGGATCTTGTTGAAGTTTGTGTAGTTCTTAAAAATCTGCTCTCTGTTTTCGAATTAACAGCATTTAAAGCATTGTCTTGAGGACTAGTTTTAGAAATCTGATCTTTAGCTATTCTGCTACGGGTTAAACCCTTTCCGTCATCCACAAACTCACTTACCCGATACTTGGGCAGACCAGATAAGCTATCAAGTGAAATAACTGAAGAAGGTATATCAGATTTCTTAACAAGTTGTGCTGGTTTCATGATTACAATTGGAGATTCATAACTTTTCAAGGATTTATCATTCTTGGTGGACGCAAGAAATTTATCAGATTGTGGCTTTGGGCTGTTTGCTGATCTAGCATCATATGTGGAACTTGTATATTTTTGCTTACCGTCTTTATGACTGGTTAAACGGGAATCTTGTCCTACATCTTGGGTTTCCAGGAGTCCCTTGGCCTGCATAGCCTCCAATATCTGTTTAAGTGCTCTAAGATCCTTTCCAGATTCTGTGAATTCAAGGTCCTTCAATCTCTTCTCTACCTCACTGTAAATGGAAGGAAAGGTGTTTGGAACTTTTCCTGGACCTCTCGTACTTGTAGAAGCTGGTTTTTGAGAGACCCTTTTTCCATCAATCCGCTTCCATGGTGCTGGTTCAATCGGAAATCGTGATATAGGTTTCATTCCTGTATCGGGATTTCCCCAACGTGGTGAAGTTGGCTCCTTCCTCAAGTTCATCGAGGATAGTCGGATCGGCTTGCATAGATCTAAGTTTTCACTTGATCTCGAAGAGTAAACAAAATCTTCACCTGGATAAATTCTACTTGAACCCGAGTTAGTGTTGCTGGCTGAGCCAGCTTCTGGCAGTGTTTCCAAACCCATCAGCTTTGCTACAACACTTGGAGGTCGTGCCTGATTTCTAGATGTTTGTTGTGAATTCTGAACCTTAATATCAAACTCACCACCATCCTTCTGCCAACTTTTTGCTGAAAAGTTGGATTTTGAATCAGCACTCATATTCCGTATGGAACCATCTCTGCTGTCCAATGAAAGTCTTGGAAGATCTTTAAGCTTAATGGTAGATTTTGAAATGTCCTGCGATTCAAAGTGCGCGCGGTTCATCTCCCTCCCATCATAAGAAAACCGAGGGGCATCTTTTGAAGCAGAAAATGATGACCCATCTTTCACATTATAGGATGATACTCTTAAAAGTTCTCTTTGTTCATTATGATTCCAAGGTGCTTCTTGAAGTTTAGAAAGAACTCTAAGAGATTCCTTGAGATCAGCAGGCAAATTCTTCTTTGTATCGAGGCCTGAGCCATGAGAATCATTGCTAATAGTTTGCAGTGGCCTTGGGGAGTCCCTGTACTTCAAAACAGGATCTGCTGCCCCCTGCATTGTTTTAGCGTTAACTGATAAGCCCTGAACTTCCCTATACATGGATTCCTTCACCACATCACGAAGATCAAGAGTTTGTCTACCAAATTGCGAAGACGAAGTTTGTGGGCTCATTGATGGGTCCCTTGAAGGAGTTTCAGGAAAAAGTATTCGGTCATACGACGAGGGTTCTAGTTGAGTAGTTCGATTACAGTCAAGAGAAGAGAAAGAAGATGAACGAGAAGAAGATGAAAATGAAGCCCTTGAAGATTCTGTGGAGACTCTTTGTCTCTCTCGGAAATTCTTGTTTGAGTTCTTTTCCTACATTAGCAAATCGCAAAAATTCAAATTCCAAGCAGATAATATGTCTATAAACCACAAGTAAATTCACGGCGACAGTTGGAGATCTGTAATTGAGAAAATAGTAAAATACAGTTGCAATCAATTTGAGACTCCCATAAGGAAAGTGATATAAGCATTCACCAGTCTCATCGAACAGGATTCATTTAAATAAGAGAATTGCAATCACATTTCACATGTTCAATCTTTTGGAAGGAGCCCATGCCCCATCAGCTCTGATGGGCTAATTTGGCTGCCATAAACCTTCTATCTCCTTCTACTAGGAAATAGGCAATTTTCCTCACATTTTTCTGAGACTCTGCAAATCCCAAATCCCCACCCCCACAACTTGTTAACTAGTCCACTGTTAATTTTTCCAATGAAACGACCATTGTATCCTTGATATGAAAGACAGATTCTTATATTTTTTGAGAATAGATTATATGAAAAGTGATTTTTTTTTTTGGATTGTGTGGTTAAAAAGTAGGGAAAAACTATGGATTCACGTACAAAATTATTTTATTGGAAGAATGTGTGATTTAAAATAAGTTTGGGGGAAAATAAGTTTTAGAAAATGGGACCAAACAAGGGCTATATATCATCCAACAAAGGGAATATGTACAACTCTCTTGACAATAAATGACTTGCACTTATTAAATGTGTACAACACAAATAGGCTCAGTCTCTAATCGAAAACAAGAAAAAACTTATCCCTATTTATTCATTATGAAACTCACAATCCCTTGTGCATTAGAACCAGGTAATGGTCGATAGGGAAAAAGGAAAAATAAAATAAAAATGTAATACCATTAGTTCAAGTCAAGGGAAGGGAAGAAAGGTAATTTGCGATTTTGAAGGGCAAGTTGCTTATTAAATGAGGCAAGGGTACAATGTAATATTTCAGAATCATGGGGAGGGGGAGTTAATTTGCATTTTCTCTATCAAGAAATAACGAAAGCAATTTCACCACAGCACTACAAAAATGGCATAGCCAAAAGAGAAGAAAATTAAAAGGTAAAACTTTGAGCTTTGTAGTCTTGTTAATTTTATTCATATAAGGTGTTGACCCAAATAAACCTTCTCAATTCAAGTATTCAACCCTGAAATCTTTAATGAAATTAAGTGGATTTATAGAGATGGTGTTTCTACACGAGAAGAAAATAAAATTAACAGTTCATACCATCACAGATCTTTGATGCACACTGTTATACTCTCTTTCATAATTGCCATTATTGAATTGGGAATTTCCTGCAAAATTAGAATAATCAGTGATACACAGTTTCTGTGATGAAGGGGACAGTCATTATATAGTATCGTGGAAAATCATGCAAATGCCAATTATATATGATTTAGGAAGTCTAAACACTCTGCATCATTCTTATATTGGTCATGTTCACGAACTCAATAGATGCTGTAAACTGGTCAAAGAATCCCTAACTAAACAAATAAGAAATCCTACAAGATTATATTCAAGATACAATACTACGAGAAATATTTACCCGAAGGAATCCTCTTCGGGGTGTGCTGTCCAGTAAGAATATGATGGCGATCGAACATTTGAAATATGCCTGTCATACATCCTATTTGCTTTTGCAAATCGGGATTTTCATCTGTCAATGAATGTAAAAGCTTGGCAGCCATTTTTACTCCCCTCTCTTCAATCAAACTGTCCAGAACTCACAAATGTCTATATTTATTCTAGTACCTCTCCACACTTGCTTTAGATTTCAAGCCCATCTTTAAAATGCTCCGGCTGGTGATAATTCACCAATTGTTAAAACCAGTTTTCTTGATCACACAGTTTGAATGAACCAGGTTTTCATCGTATTCTTCCTACCCTTTATAACATGACCAAACAAAAGGGTATAAAGCTCACCAATCCCAGATTCATGTAATATAACGTTACAAGTCAAACTCCAATTATTTAAGCATCACTCAAAGGCTCAAAAACCCTCAAAAACAGATATAGTTCTATCCCTCCAGTCGCAAATAATTCCAAGAATTCAGAGTTTGCCCAATTGTGCACTTTTCTCCAAATTTCTAAGTAAAACAAGATAGCCAAGTACACAAATTAATTCATTTCACAAGAGAAAAGGAATTTCAACAGGGTTTCACGGAACAAACCAACAAATATCGAACAAAAAGGGAAACCCAACAACCGCACATAATATTCAAGAAATCAAGAGACTCATACCAATGCAAAAGGGAGAAATCATTGCAGATCCAAAAAAGATGTACACTTTTACAAGTCAATTAAGTCCCTCAATAGAATGCCAAAAAGAAGACAGCCCAAAAGAGCTTGTATGGTCGGGTGTGGTGGTCCATGCGTACATCAAAATTATGATCGGAGTGTGTGAGTCGTAAGGAGTTGGCAATTGCAATATTGTATAGTACTTTTCATTAAAATAAGCAGGGAATTGTACTCTGCAGGCCATTTTCTCACACTTCCATGTGGAATAGGTATAATGGTGGGTCTCAAATTGTCTCCATGGACATGTGATTTTTGTCAGCAATTCATGGGAGAGATCAATGCATTGTTTGGTAGGGTTTAAAAGTCGATTAAAATAGAAAATATAGTCGTTATTGGATCTCATTCGTCTAATAAAAATCAATAATAACGACTAATTTTTCAATTTTAATTCGATTTTAATCTCTACCAAACACACCCTAATTCAGATGCCCTCTAATTATTTTCAACGTTTCATGTTTCCCTCCAAAGGATAGACCCGACATATATCAGGGCCAATGTAGGGTCAAATCGATGTCAAAACTATTTAAAAATAAATTAAAAATTGAAGTGAACCGGTTGATTTTGAACGTGAAATGGTTGGTTCTTGAGCGAACCAAGTTCTTAACTTGGTATAAACATTTTTTATGTTTTCACTTTTTTTACGTAAAACTTCTCAATTTTTCTGGTTGACATAACCAATTTCGTCTGAATTTCAAATCAATGGTTTTACAACTAATAAAAGCATATGAATGTTCAAAGTGTGATAAAATTATGTTATTTATTGGATGGGAAGCGAGATATAACATTGATTAAATGACAATTGCAAGTACATATGTTCTATGGACATAAGATTAAAATTCATAATATCGTGAGTCACACTTTATGAAATCTAATCTAGCACGAGATTTTATAGATGGGCATCTTATAAAAATTGAGAGATTTGAGTTTTTCTAAAATACCTGGCCCCTGCTTGGGAGAGCTTTTTGATTGAATTTTATTTGCTTTTTTTACCTTTGGAACAGTAGATATTCGAAATTTTTGACTTCTCCCTCACACTGGTGGGACCCAGGCTGCCAAGTAACGGTCAAATAATCAAATTTTTTGGCTAAAATATCGGCTCCATGCAGGGCCTTAAT
>CAIGRK010013582.1:0-10488 GCA_903798315.1 Fraxinus greggii | reverse complement strand
GAAAAGAGTTTTATTGTCTTTTTAACAATACTATACTATATTTTTGTAATTGTATAATATTTTATTGATAGTTTTATCTTTTACACATACTTAAATTATTGTGGCAAACGTTAAATTTTCGTTGGTGAAAGTAAACATTGGCACGTTCGACTTGCTCAATTTAAAAAGTAACCCGTCTTGAACTGCAACGACAGGAAAACAGGCAAAGTTTGATTAATTAATGCAAAATTATTTGCTAACACGCCAGTGATCGTAGATCTACCCGTCTCTTTGCGAGCTCAATTGATGGTCAGTTTTCTTCAAAAATTTCACACGCATTTAGTATAATCATTTATGTATAAGTACGTGTATTTTATTAATCTGTAATTTCGAACATCGTTGTTCAAACTGTAGGCGAACACATCGCGATTATATTTAACTTGCATTCGGAACACTCTTGAAGCTGCGATGTGCCTGCAGGTGAATTAATTTAATTTTTATGATTTTTGTATCTCAAATTTTTTTGTAGAAAATTGAAAATTAGTCAAAATATATATGCTTTTGCCAATTTCAATTAAATAATTATTTATTTTCATTTATTCATTTGAATTTCTCTGTTTTTTTCATTTGTTTGCAGAATTTTCCTTGTCAAGAAGTTGAAAGGCACAACAAACCGGAAGTAGAATTAAAGTATGTGATATGTGTATATGCTTATCAATGTTAAGGCTTTCCTCTTTTGTTTGACGTTTTAAAATGAATTTATCAAATTACTCAGACCAGTGAAATATGAACAAAGGGGAAAATAGAAAAACACATATGAGTGTTGTGTCATGTGCACAAGTTACACGATCCTCCCTAGCATTTGTAGAAAAAAACGAAAATTTATTCTCACTTGTCTAGTACTATCTTTTAGTCATTTATGCATATCCATGCTTGACTCTGGAGTGGATAGTAATGCTAATAGATATGCAAATAGCCTCTTATGCATCAGTTGTAAGGCATTGCTCACTAGGTGAGCCTGTTAAATGAGCTTGTAGAAGCTAATCTGTTATAGACATTGCAACTTACCACAATATGATATATGACCTCCTTCATATTCTACCATGTTCTCTCACATCCTGGGGTAATTAATAAACGAGTTACGCTTAACGTATATTAAGAGTGAAAAATCCTTGCATTGGTGTGGCATAAATATCACTATGCGCATGCACAATACAGGATGCTATAAAAGTTACAATATTTGCATATCCAGGCTGTAAGTAAAATTTAAATGCATTTTCTTATGTGGATTATATGACTCTACCTAGATACGTAATATATGCAGGTTATTTTTGGATTGATCAATGTTTTTTAGCCCTTGTTTGGGCCCCACTATTCCAAAATACATTTCCCCAAAATTTACTTTTTAATGGAGCCCAAACAGGGGCTTAATATTTTCGTTTCGCAAAGTCAGTGCATTTTTTGGTTGATAGCATCAACTTCGAATATATTCTTGGTCCAGATATAGTATCAGACTATATCACTTACACATGAACGATTTTAACATTTGCATATGATTTTCAGGACCAGTCCCGAACTTCTTCTTAATCCTGTAAGAACTCTTCTTATCTCCATATGCTACATTTTATCTTTCCTTACATCATCATTTATATGAGGATTTATAAGTTGAATTTTTAACCTGTAATTGTTCTTTCATATATCTTCTATGTTAGAGAACTTTGATGGGGTCCAATTAAAAATGATCTTTAATGTTAATACCAACCTTTGCAGCCATTTGCTTAAACCAGTGTAGTTAATTGTTATTAAAAAGGAACTATAACAAGCCATGAAATTATAACTTCTATCACAGGCACAAGAAGAGCTTGGATATTTACAAATTTCATAAACTCATTACACACATATACTGTACTGTTTATCAAGATGAACAAATAGATTTAGAGGCACCTGAATTATACAAGATTCTATGATAGGAGACCTTCATATGCTATTTGTCTTTATATCACACCTTAGTATGTTAATATAAAATGACTTGAAATTGAACGCCTTGACTTTATCTTTCAGGTTAGGGAGAGGTTGGGTATGGCAAGAATAAAGATTAGATGGGATGTAGCTATTAATGTCACAGTTTGTAAGCCTTGTTTTCCTTAGATGTGACTATTTATACTTGAATTTCATCCAGAGAATGATAATCAAGGAATTAGTGTCTCTATTGTTTGATATGCATTATGACTGCTACACCACCATTACAGTCATTTTTACTGGTACTTTTAAGATATTTACCCACTCTTCAGTGTTCACATTCCACACGCAAGAGCATCTGTCGTCATGACACCATTTGTATATAAAAGACACAAAGTATGATGCTCACTAACAGTTTTAGGCTGGATATAATTTTCATAGGATGTACCTAAGCTGATTGATGGATTTTAGTTACAATAAGTTTTAGGCAACAGTATTTTACAAATGTAATGGACCTTTTTCTGGTAAACAGTTCAAGGATACTTTGCGCATGATTTCCTTTCGAGTATTAGCTTCATTTATTGCACAATTTTTTTCTCAACACACGTCAATGTAATGAAGGCAAACCTCCTCTAAATCTAATCCTTTGCATTCGAATATTGATCAACTAAAGACGAACTTGGCCCAAATCATTCTAATAGTGTTTTGGGAAACATGATTACTTTGGCAATATGTTAAGAATTGCTACATTATATCAAAAATTCAACTTAATTCAGCGTTAGTGCAAGAGTATAAGTTTAACAGGACTGAAGCACACAGCAAGATCACCTTTCACGACAATATATTTTCTGCAATTTTTCTGCTAGTGATTCTGTCCAACCATGCATAGAATTAAGTAATGAAGGTTGAAATTTTGTAGGCTCCTGCTTATGGGCATGCAGGATGGTCGTTTGACTTTGCCTAAGTCAAACTCATTATTATTCCTCATGAACTTTGCGACCCAAATCCAAAGTTTGGATGGATATAATTCCCGTGGGGTTCAATTTCCTTTTTTCATTTTTTTCGAACTAGCTTGTATTTAAGATATCTTGATGCATTCTGTCATCACGAGTTTTTTAGGTTTGGATAATGAGGAAGGTTTCTAAGAGTTTCCACATGTTGCACAGTTTTCTTATTGAAATCTAGTAATCCACTATTTTTGAATAATGCATTCGAGAAGAATATTGAGGGATGATCTTGGAATCATGAATATGGATTACCATTTGGCGGAGAGAGGGGTGGGTCAGCCCACCCTTTTCCAAGCCCGGCCTTTGTAAAAAAAGAAAAAGAAGAATTGATTATAGCCAATTTTTTCCATTGTCAAACCCAGTAGCCCACTGTCCTACCCAGTAGCCCCCGTACCATTGAATCGTGGCTCCGCCCTATCAAATACCTGTTGAAGGCCCTCAAAGTCATTTAAGAATTGTTGAGGCCTCAGATACGAGTCTACCTGTATGTTGTCTGAATGATCTAAGTTTGTTTCAATGACATCAATGGCCTTGCCAGGTAGCTGGGCCAAATGGTTGCTTAGGTCGTTAATACCTTTTCTCGCTGATGCCTTGAACATTCGCAAAAGTTAAATGATAAAAGGGTGATAGACGACTGGTAGTTTGGCAACTTGCTGCCCAAAACTGAAGATTAAGAATAAAGCACTCAGGTCGTAGTTTGCATCTTTTATCGGGATCTGTTAGTGGGAAATAATGAAGTGAAATACTAATAGTCTGGTGGAACCAACACTGTGAACTTCATCAATTTCCACCTCATCCACCTCAACTTCTGAATCCTGACTGGAGAGATGATTAGGTAGAGGGAATGACGGAGGATTAAGAAGCAAGAATGGGAATGACGGAGGATTAAGAAGCAAGAATGTCTTGTATGCATGTTTACACTCGCGTGACAGAGAGCCATTCTGAAATTACATTTATAACAACCATCTCTTACTGTGCAAGAAATCAGAATGTTATGGTCTTTTAAAGAACTTCAACGGTCTCTTTCTCCACCTTTATCATCAAAATTGGCTCCGGAAAAAGCCTTTTTTGGGCCTTTTGGCTTTGTCTGCGAGTTATGATAGAGGCAGCTCGTTGGCCTTCAAGGGTCCTAGTGTTTGTTTAGTCTACTTTCCTTGAACATGTTATATAATTAAAATTATAGTTCAGACGTAAACGAATTTTTCTATGATTGAACCTTTGTTTGCTAATTTTGTCTACTTTTCATTTGATAGTCATATCTCAATTAAACACCTAAGACTTATTTGTGAACTGCCATCTTTCAGGTGTTGATCTGTAGAAATGAGGCTGAGAAATGTTTGATAGAAACATCTATAAATTCTCTGCGCATCAGTCTTAAGGTAAATTTCAGTTACTTCACTATATTGATTGATTTTACTATTCTTATTTTAACTAGTTTATCAACTTTATCTCTATGATTTCAGAAAATCTCTGAACTTCACCCTCAATTGTTTCAGCCATAATAATCATGTCATGATGAGAACTTCATGGCTCGTATACCTAATTTTAACAGTAATAATTGCATCTTGCAGTTTGCTGTCACGTGTTAAATGTGTTGAGTCCATCTATAAATTAAGTTACTTCATCGAAGTCTAATAAAAGATTATTAGGTGCCTGCTTTAAAATACTAGGTGAGATATTTAGTTTTGTCAGTTTCTTGGGAACACCATAATGATATTTCCTGGCAATTGTGTAGGGTGTGGTTGATGTAATCCCGGTATATTTTCTTGGGAGAGGGGGTGGACAGGTGATTGTTTCTCTAAAATGGATTTTAAGGAAGGGTAAGAAAGTTCTATGAAGAAGGAAGTCAGAGGTGATTTCTTTAAAATTCAAATGCACAAATGTATTGGAGAATACTTGACACTGTTAGTTTCATAGAGCCTAAACTGGTGAGAAGAAGTAAGGATTGTCTAGTCAAATCTAGCAAGGGACTCTCCAAATCTCAAGTTGGTACATAGCATGTCAGTTTAGCTAGCGTGTTTATTGGTGACCTTTCTCAAACTAGTTAAAATGAGGATACCTAGGACAAATGTTTTATAGCTGCTTGAAAGCTTTTGCATGAGAAGGATGAAGCCACGAAGACCACATGCTTGAATAGTGAAACCTCCTTTGATTGGACACTTCAAAGAGGAGAAAGGAGGGTGATGCTTTCAAGGAATTCGGAATACAATGTGGACCACCACTGAAATATGCTGCCTACCCCAACTGTGTTAATATGTGGATGCATCTTCTGAATTACATCTGAAATATTATAGTCAGAACTAATACTGATAGTATCCTATGTATATCCTGTATGACGTTGAGCAAAATGCCACTTAAAATGCTATGTAATCAAATTTCTTTCGACTTACGAACCAGATCTTAAATTATTTATTGTGGGATGTTTATGCCCCATTGTGCAGTATTTATCAATCTTGAGAGAGTTGTAAGCAAAGCTTCATAAATCAATTTTCTATTTTCTGCCGCCTTTTCAATTTGAGCCTTGAGGTTAGACCTTTCTTGCATGTTGCATAATCATCCATTTGGTGCGAGTATCATTAGTATATGTCCAAAGTAGTTCCACTGAACTGATTCCACTCCTTAATATGATTATGTACTCTTTTCAAAATTCATGGGTAGCTGGAATGCTCCACTAGAACTGAAAAATTTAAGCCTGTACCTTTTTACTAAACCCACAAACGAGACTTGAAATTGCGCTAATAATACCTATAACCATCCATTAAGAAATTTGTCAGTGTGTGGTCACTGATGTTACACAATCATTCATTCTAGTTGTCCTCAGGCTCATATGAAACTACCGTTATTTTTGTTTCAGTGCTTAAAAATTGAACTCATGAATGGAAACAAGGTACGGTCAGACTGAACGTAAAAGCATCAAACGAACAATAATGACACGAATTAGGAGGAGAATAAGGAGATTTTGTGTAGGCCAGAATCACATCAATGGTTTTTGGGACCTCCAGCTGGGTTGATTGGTTTTATTATGGGGTTTATCTTTTGGTCCACTATGGTAAATCAGGATCAAATTTGATAATTTTGTTGGGAATGCTCTTCTGTGGCTTGGCATTGAATGTTATTCTCACCGAGTTTCAGAAGTGAAGTCTTTTATAAGCCATCAAGGTAAAAAGGTTATGGTGGTTTGACAAGGAGGATGTACGGCGAAGGTAACACGGAGGATAGGTACAGCAAAGTTATTTGCTGAGAAGCTGAAAGCACTGGCAACCTGGCTATGCTTTTTACCTGCAACATTTGATGCATCTTTCTTCAGAATTGTCTTAAAAGAATATTTGGTAACTTTTATTCTCCGTAATTTCACAAGAACTATCATTTAAAGCTTATTCCATCCCAGAGTTGGATGTTTTCTTAATGAATGATCTATGAGTTACATTGATCCCCTCAGTTTGACCCTAAGCCTCATGACTGAGCTCAACTTATTATGAAGGATTTTTCAGAGCTCTTGACATCCTTATGGGGCAATGCAGAGCCCTAAAAAATAATACAAAATTGACAAATTTTCATGCCCTTATGTTTGTATTTTTGTTGATGTTATTGGATAGGTAAAGCAGTCAGATGAACTTGAAAACATACTGACGAAGAAGTTCCTTAGATTTTTGTCAATGAGAGCAGAAGCATTTCAAGTGTTAAGGAGGAAACCAGTACAGGTACATATTTTTTTCTTTTGTTTCAGGCTGATGATTTTCTGACTTCATTTCATACTTTAGAAATAAAAACACAGAGGTAATAGGAATTGTTTCGGAACGTATGGCCTAATTTATATCTTGCGAAAGAAGAAAGTACACTGACATGAAAAGCAGATGTTACATTGGAGAAATAGAATCTTCATGGTTTAAGATTCAAATTTCATACCGGACTAAACTTTTTATCAAGTGCACATTGTCTATTCTTCCCTATTCTTTAATTCTGACAAATGACTATTAGCATTCTAGGTTGTATTATGTAGCAAAATGAAAATGAGAGATGCCTAGATCAATAAATACGATCTAAATAATGGGTTGCATAAATTATGTTTTTGATCGAAAACAACATTGATATCACCATGTCATCAAAAGGTTTGGTTGTTTCAGATTATGTTTCACTATTGTATGGCCATCACTATGCTTTAATATTCTTCTATGGTCAATATGTCCTCGTTGGTCATTTGTAGAAAATTGTAGCTTAACTTCTTTTTGTATATGGTTTGAAATCCTTCAGCGTGCTAGTAGTTTATAATTATTTAACTTAATTGCTTTTAGAATCACAATTGAAGAAGCTATCTTTGACTATTCGTCAAAAGAAATAGTAGTGAACCACACTATTTCCATTCCAATTCTCTCAAAGGAGCAGGATAGCTGCCATCAAGCTGCCCCTTTAGAGTGAGGGATAACCTGTGTCCTCTTAAAGTAGAATTATGGGCTCTTAGTAATAGATGTGGGGATGAATGGAGCTTCTAGGACTGTGTTGACTGAAGCTCCCTTTGTAAATGAAATCTTGATATATTGTGAATAGACTATAGTGTCAATTGGCTTATTCGATGCTAGCTATAAACTTTCACCTATAGTTATCTCGACAACCCTTTCTATTAAAGATGATAAAATATTTAGTCCCCTTTCTCTTTTCTCCCGTCATTTTGCTATAAAAGGGCTCAAGTAACATGGGGATGTAAAAAGTGAAAATCTTGTAAATATTTGAACATAATTCAACGTGTATTCATCTTTTCTGAGTCTCTCCTTCTTTGCACATTCAGTAATTAGTTCAAATTAAATGAGAAGTCTTCCTCAATCTTGTGCTTGAGATTACTTAGCCTACATTTCCTCACTTCTTTGTTTTCATTGATGCTCCTAGCTCTCAATGTAATGCTAGAAATTATCAAATCCTGGAGTGATTATCTTTTTGGACTTCCTTGAAAATGAGATCAGCCATGGTGCTTACACTTTGAACTAGTAGCCGTTAGTCATACGTCCTTTTAAATGAACTGTTGAAACTAGGTATTGGATCTTTAGGTGGGAGGTGAATCCACATCTGGCTGAGTTTCGAAGTATTTTAGATTTTTTTTAAAAAGAAATTGCATTTCTTCTTGAGAAAATTCGACACGCATGCATCAAAATTCTTCAAAATATGTGAAGTTCCCTCCCTAACAGATGCTGCTCCAACCCGTTGCTGGCCAACCTCAAATCTAGGATCTTTGTCTGGCTCAATCATCACTTCCAGTGTATGTCCGTAAGACGTTGGAATATCGTTAAGATAATCAGTTATATTCATATCATATCCAATATGTACCATATAAAGAATTGTAATATCATAAATTTGTTTTTATTATCGTGTTCATCACCATTACACTTTTAAGAGAGCATAAATTTTACACTTTTCAATGGTGTAATTTTTTCAGGGTTATGACATAAGTTTTCTCATAACTAATTACCACTGTGAAGAGATGCAGAAGCAGAAACTTATAGATTTTATTGTGCAGTTCATGGAGGTAAGCTTTTAATTTGGTGCAATTACCTCTCTCATTTGCAAATATGCTTGGATAGAGGTTCTTTTTTCAATGCATATTCAACAAAATATGAGCAATGAAGAAATTGAAAAGTAAGAAGATGGTAATATGGAGCCTTAAGTTTCCCTTTATGTAACGAAGCTAAATATGTATCATAAGGTATCTTCACTGGAGGAATCATGATTGTCACCTTAAGGACAATCATTTCATTGCCTTAAATTTGGGTAGAGAAAACTGGTACGAGTAATGATAATTATTGAACACTAAGGATCATTAGATTTACTGTTTAGTAGATACCATTCCCTCATTAAGTCGATGACTTGAACTCTTTTTACCTGTCTTTGTTGCAAAGTTTTTTCCATTTTTTTTTTCTGATTAAATATCCAAGTTAATTTGGAGATAGCAAGAAAACTGTCTACCAAACTTGATACTGGTCTTTTTTACCTTCACAGAGCATCGAGTATTCTATGATATCTTTCTTGTTGTTTTCATCATGCAAGCTTTTTGTTAAAATTTGCATTGCTATTTCATTTTAACGGGATGCTCAAAAGGTATTGAAATACTAATTTGCTACATAATATCTTTCAAAGTGACATAAGACTGACTGTATCTATATAATAGCCCTGAAGCCCTCTGATCACCTAACTAAACCAATGATTCGAAATGCTTTTTGAATTCATCTGAATTATGTGAATAAGTAGTATCCAGGAGGCGTGATCCTCTGATCTTGAACCTCATATCTTGGAGTATATATAGGCTTTTATTTGGCACAGTAGGATCTCATTTCTCTTTCGTTTGCTAATTTTCTCTCGAGTTAAGTAATTGAATTTTGATCCCTTTAATTATCTCCTTTCTTTGAATGGCAGGATATTGATAAAGAGATAAGTGAATTAAAATTATCCGTGAACACAAGAGGGAGGCTGGTTGCTACAGAGTTTCTGAAGCAATTCATCTGAAGACATGGTATCTTCTCCTATTTCACAAGTTTCAGTTTTGTTCTTGAGAATATTACGAGAAGATATGAAATGTTTGGTAGCATAGCATTATCTGGGAAATGAAGTTCTTGAGATTCGACACATGGAGCTAACAAATCTGGTCGTGTAAATGAATACATTTTAGTTTATAGGTTTTCGTTCACATACATTGAACGGAAGTTTCACACAGCTTGTGATTAATAGATTTGAATTGCTGCTGTTGTCAAGTCTTTGCTTGAAATGCCCAAGTTGGAACACAGTTATTCCTATTCTACCTTGCCAAAAATGAATAACGTTCTGGCTTTTTTAATTTTTTATTTTGTACGTCAAATTCCTTTTTTTTTTTCTGTATTAGTAAGAAAATAAAATGATAGTCTATGTTTGGCTCCCATTTTTTCAAGACTCATTTTTAATTACACATTTTCTCATAAAATAATTTTACACGTAAATCTAAAATTTTTCCTTATTTTTTAATCGTACATTCTTTAATAAAATACTATTTTAAAATACATATTAACTCAAAAATGAGGCTTAAACGGGGGCTTAATATCTCTATTTTAGATAAAGAAAAATAAATGTTAGCATATAAACAAAACATCTTAACAAACTAGGAAAGAAAAAAATGAAGATAGAAAAATATTATTCAGTAATAGTTTCAAATTTACTAAAAATAAAATTATATAAACAAAAATCTTAAAATGTAAATTTATTTTTCCAAATTTATTTTCAACTATACATACTTTTAATAAAATAATTTTTGTATATAATTTATTTATTTTTAATCGCGCATCCTTTAAAAAATTATTATCATAAAACTCATTTTCATAAAAAACAAGGGGGTTGAATTTGAAATAGAGCCAAATGTTACACTTGTAGATGCAAGTAAAACCTCGAGAAATATCTGAAAATAGCCAAAATAAGAAGATGCCTTTCCAAAATGGTCTTTGACTATTTTAACATTAGGAACTACCTAAAATACAGTCGATATAAAAATTTCTTTTTAAGTAATTCTACTATAAAATATATTTCACTTTAG
>CAIGRK010013542.1:0-10778 GCA_903798315.1 Fraxinus greggii | reverse complement strand
TTATAGATCACAAATTACAAATATTATAAGTCACAACTTAGTAGACAATCGCAAATTATCAGTCACAAATTAACAATTTTTAAGGCCACAAGTTATTTCGTGGTCACAATTTATCTTTTTTATTGTTCACATATTATTTATAGGTCACATATTAACCAATTTAATGGTCACAAACAACCAAATAATCTGTCATCACAACCAACACTTGTGACCACCACCTCACTACTCCCATCAGCACCACCACCACCATCGCCCCTTGAACCACTACCTCTAGACAGTGACACCATCTCAAACAAATCAACACATCCCATAAAAACACCACCACATCGTCGCGCCGATCCACCACGACCTCGACAGACTTATTACCAACATCTCACCATCACCTCCAACCAAATTTTTCCCACATCACAACCAACAAAAACTAAGACACCAGATTGCAGCCAAAATTTCCCTAAATCCCCCATCAGTTACCGCCGCAATGATGGTGTTCATTGCATAGCGACAGCTGTAGCAGCGTCTTCGTAGCGGAGTGATTGGCTGCAGCAGCGTCTTCACAGCGACGTTGCTACTTTAGAACGACGTCGTTCGATGGTGGCGTCTTGAGTAGTGGTGGTGGAGTTGTCTTTGCACCTGTCGCGACGACGGTGGTGGCACTTCGACGCCGCTCAATGGCGAGCTTCAATGTCCCTTGATGGAGGAGCTTCGGCGTCACTCGATGGTGGCGTCTTGAGCGCAATGGTAGTGTTTTCGCAACTGTCGCGACGAAGGTGGTGGCGCTTCATATCGACGGTGGCGGCGATTGCATTTTCAGGAGAGGAATAGATCGGTATAGTGACGGTAGGGAGAGAAACGGGAGGGGGAGAGAAACGGGAGGGTGAGAGAGAAAGAGAGAGAGAGAGAGAGAGAGATGAGATGGGAGAGTATTAGGGATTGAGATGAATTTTGGGGTAATTAATAATATTAAATATTTGAATTTATATATGATTTTTGACATTGCATCTTAAAAATTCTGGTTTGATGTAATTACCACAACAAAAAAAATAGGCCTATCAAATTCTTTGATGGCATTTGGGAATGATTTATAAATAATCAAACTTTTTTTAACTATACATTTCAATGAGTTCACGAGTACTATCCGCTTATCCTACCTATTTATAGATTAAACCGTTTATAAATTCATTTCAAATTGATGCTAGCTAAACAATAAAAATAATAGGAAGCTTCTTCCACAATATTACGAGGAGGCAACCGACAGTTCTAAAGCTCAGATATATATCATCATTATTTTTTATTTTTTATTTTTGAATTTCGGTTCAACAATTACATGTTGTATCCATGTTTAATTCATTTCTCTAGTTCCAGTTTACAGTTGCATGCATCACTTACAGGGGCGGACTCAGCACCTGGCCAGCCCCCTTGGTCGCCTGTGTTGGATCCGCCGGGAGCTTCAAGTCGTCGTGACGCCGACACCGTCCGCCGGGCAGAAATGAAGAAGGCAGTCGGGTTTTAGATTTTTTTTCCTTTCTTTTGTTTCAGTGTTTGGGGCGGCCTTTTTTTAAAATAATAAGGTCCAATGAATTGGGCCAATTTTCAACCCATTAGCAACACAAACAAAACCAAATGACCAAATCCAAATCGGCAAATCCCCAATTCCAAAATTTCCCCCAAAACGGTAGAGGAGGGACATGACTGGAGCGATTGGCTGCAATGCGGAGTCCCTACGTTTTGATCAGAAAAAAGACTCATTTCGATGCAAAATGCTGCAAATTTGATTATTTGTTTCGTGAGTATAAAATAATGGTGTTTTGAAGTGGGAATTGGGCAAAGGCAATAATTTTTCTTCTTTAAGAAAGGTAGATCTAGATAAGTTGAAAAACTCACAAGATTTCCAACTTTTTTTCACAGTAGCATGTGACTAGAAAAGAAAATCAATGAAATTGACATTTTCTGGAAGAAAAATTAGAAAAATGATACAAGGAAAGAGAACTATTTTATCCCTACATATTAGATATTCTTAAATATTGAAGGTGTTGTTCTCGGTAAGCCCGAAACTCAGTCAAAATTCTNTAAGAAAGGTAGATCTAGATAAGTTGAAAAACTCACAAGATTTCCAACTTTTTTTCACAGTAGCATGTGACTAGAAAAGAAAATCAATGAAATTGACATTTTCTGGAAGAAAAATTAGAAAAATGATACAAGGAAAGAGAACTATTTTATCCCTACATATTAGATATTCTTAAATATTGAAGGTGTTGTTCTCGGTAAGCCCGAAACTCAGTCAAAATTCTCTTATTTTATCCTTTTATGATCTTAAATTCATTCAGGGTTGGGTTTGGGTCGGATTATGTTAATTGCTTATATTCTTGGTATTTATGAATCAATTATGATTCCTATTAATTGCTACTGAAAATAGTTATGATGATGAAATTTATCCCTTTTATGTGAAGTGCCTGATGTTGATAATTTTTATTTCATACGTGTGATTTAGTTTAAAATCATTCGAAGCTCTCTTAGCAAATTTAGACTAGTTATTTCCTTACTTTTCCTCTTTCGCATTATCTGGACAATTTTTCCAAATTGCTTCGTTAGATGCTGACATCCTTATGATACACATAGTTTGTTGCTCGAATTTATTGTCTTTAAATACGTGTAGTTTGACCTTTCTAGAGGGGCATATACATGTTTTGATTTCGTTTTATTTTATACTTTGAAATTAGGTAACAAAGTTGACTGCTGGCATTTTGATGATAATTTATTACTAGTTCAATAGTTAAGTTATTAAGCTGCATTTAAACTAGACAACCCTTATCTCTATGAACAGTTAACCTATTCATTCAGAATTAATTTCAATATGAAGCTTTTACCTTTATGAAAATGCCATTATGATTTTCATCTGTAATGGAAATTGTTTTCTAACACAATCATGGATGGACCAAACTAAAGGTAAAATACTATGGTGAACAAATAGAAGAACTGCAGCTCGATTGAGATCATATTATGATTTTTTCTGTATCACAAGAGAACCCTATAGAAGTTGAAATTGAAGTGACATCTTTAAATTTCCATCTATGGGCAATTCCTGATTATTGGAGGATCAATTGTATTTTGCGATTAAGAGTAAAAATATCTTTAGCTGTAAATGTAATCAAGTGCTAACACAAAATGTGGCCATGTTAGTGCAGAGGAAGATTGTTTATAATAATACAGGGCAAGTGCATTTTTCATATTACTTAAAGTTGTTTCTCGTTCTATTTTCTATGGCCTTGTCAAATCAACGGACTAGTGGTTAGTAGACCACGTCAATATTTAGTTGTCCAAGATTACAGTTATAGATTAGATTGTATTGCGTATTTCTTTAGTATTTTGAGTTGTATTGAACTACGTTTTCAAGTATATATAATTTTTACGTTTTAGTGCGTTTACATATATATTGAGTAATTTTTAATATTATTTAATTAAATATTAATAAACGACATCGTTCTTACGATCGTTGATTGTCGACGTTGGCCCGTCAACGTCCACCCGGGCTGAACTTCAATGCTCGGTCGGTCACTGATCACATGTATACGAAAAGAATTACTCTACTCGATATTGGTGTTGTTTTTCAATCATTTCAAAAAAAATTCAAAGCACTAAATTTTTGGAAGAAAATATTTGATTTTATATAGTCAAAATGAGCAAACATTTCTTTGTTACTTAAAAGCTAATTAACAAAAAGAATAATACTATATAACACCACTGGTGTTAAAACACCAATTTATGTGACAGTCTATATAGATTCAATTAAATGAGTCATCTGACATTGCATTTACATGTATCTATCATTTAATATCATATAATTACTATAAACCGGTGCTTAACACCATTGGTTATGAATAGCATCACTCTAACAAAAATATCTATCTTTTGTATTTATTACGAAAATAGTCTATATCATTTCAAATTTGGCATTTACACTCTCATTTCAAACATTTCTTGTGGAGTTGGTCTTTTTCGTCATGTTCCGTTAAATCCTTCCTTAAAACATAGGTAATTAGAGCAAAAAGTCCCTATCATTTGCCTTCATTCCGCAAATTGTTTCTATTGTTTCAATTTCGGCACTCAGATCAACCTTTCTTTGTGCAAAAAGTTCTTACTGTCTATTTTCTTTATTAAAATATTGTAAAATGACTAATTTACCCTATCCTTTAAATAACAAACAGAAAAGAAATAAATAATATAAAAAATTGCATCTAGAATTTTAAAATTTTTAAAAAGTGCAGACATGTCTCAAGTAAAATAATTTAAAATATTCTATGCCCATCCCGTACCCTTCACCACCACCCGATTAGCCTCTTTATTACATGAAATTATGCTATATACTCGTTTAATTAATTCTGACTCTAATTTGATCACAATGTGTTGAAATATTAATTTGGTCATATGTGAACATTAGAACCCTTGTATTAACTTTACTATTCTGATTTAAGCTGACATGATTGGGTTTTGTACTTTGCAATTGTAAATCTTTATATGCTTTATGTCCCTGGTAAAAACCTTTTATTCTTTTTAATCTGGGAGTCCAAGAATTAATCTGATGATTAAATCATCAATTCACCTACAACCTTGAGTCCCATAATGAAGTGATCCGTGAATGGGAAGGGGAAATTTGCACATTAGCTTATCGAAGGACCAGAAATTTGGCGTTTATTATGCACAAAGTTTAATTTCTTTTTGAGAAGTATATTTTTAATTGTTTTGATTTTTTGTTATACAATATTTTTTTAAGCTTGGTGTCTAATTATCAGTTATTTATTTCAGCGTGAAACGGTCCTAAAGAGATACTTTAGTCGTAAATCTCTGGTAGAAAATGTGTCAATGGGAGCCATCAAATACATTTATTAAAGGTATGTTTGAGCAACATTATTTTGGAAAAATGTATTTTGAAATAATAAATTGATGAAAAATATGTGGTTGAAAAAGAACGAAAAGTTATTGATGTGATGGAGCGTGTTCCAATGACGAGCCTGTGTACAATTCACTCGTGCATATAAACGACCCAAGATGCACAACAATTGCGCTAAGCACGATATGGGACAAAAAGTGATGGCTCACAGCCCTACGAAGTTGGACTCGTTTGCACTCTACAGGACGGGCAGCAGCTCTTTTAACTTGGAGAAAAACGCAGGATAAAGAGCTAAGCAAAATACATCTATGTTTTCAAATTATAGAACAATAAAAGTAAAGAAATCAAAGACATGAACTAAAACCTAAAAAGCAGTGAAATATTGCTACCTAATGGATCAAGAAAATGACTCAAAACACTACAGAAATACATACTAAATTGGAACTTCCATTTTTACAGGAGATTGTGCAGTATCAACTGCTGCAGAATGAAGCCAATCCTTTGCACAGATAAGGGCCTCCACTGTCTCGGGTCGTAGTGAACATCTGTAACTGTCCATCTCCTTGCGTCTGGTATCAAATACAGAAGTACTAGCAACGGTGCAAACTGGTATTGACAAGACATCACAAGCCATCCTTGATAGAGTCGGGTACTTCACTTTATTTAGTTTCCACCAGCCTATCACATCAAATTCATGGACACGGGGTAACAGGGACTCCTCGAGATATTGATCCAATTCCGACCTCGACTGCTGGCTTGTAGACTCCATGATATATACGTCAAAATCTGCAAGTCCTAGGCCATTGCTTGAGAGTCCAATTCCCTGATGATCCTCCGACTTTATAGTCATCCCATTCGCTTCTTCAGTATAAGTGAGAGTTAGAGGCAGCGGAAGAGCCACATATTCAAGGAAGAGCTCATGGATTCCCTCATCGACGATTTTCACATATGAGGCAGCCTCTTCACCATATATTTTGGAAAAACTAAATTCAACAAGCTTCATTTTGAATCGTGGATCCATAACTACCGCCATTGCTAAGACAAAGCAGCAACTCCCCCAGTATTTATCAAAGCTCTCCTGCATTAACTTGGTCAGGCTGCTGATCACAGGGTCATCACTTGCCCCTGCACGTGCCATTTCCAACTGAATCTTCCATGCTTCATGGAAAAATGTGTTTGTTGTTGGCATAGTTGGAGTTGTCAGGAGATTGGCTGTGTCAAAGAGGGGTTTCAAGTAAGAACACAGAGTCTCAATCTGCTTCCAGTCTTCCATTGACAGGCCATCCTTGTAATCAGGATCAGAAGCGTCCAAACAAGAGAAGACTTCCTTTAGCTCCAATGCAGCCAACAACATTTCGTAAGTTGTGTTCCACTGAGTTTGGTCATCAATAGCAAGGCTCTTTGCACTTGGCACTTGAAGTTGCTGTTTCAGCTCAAGAAACTTCTCCTCACGTGAATCTGAAGTTTTCACATACTTGACACTATCTCTGACTTTATTCACAATCTCCTGCACAGAAGTCAGTGCATCTTGGACTACGCTGCTTAGAGATCGAGCAAGGCAATTTCCGACCAACAATTGACCATTAAGAACGAGGGGATTCTTAACAGAGAGTAGAGCTCTAAGATTATCAACTGCAGCATCATTCAGTGGTTGATTGATGGCTACGGAAAATAACCTGCCATCCATACTCCAATCAGAAAGGCAAGCAGCAACAGAATGACTGAAAGCAGTATCTGAATCAGGATATGGTTCCATTATGACATTTAGGAGCTTACGGTGCATTTTCCAGTCACTATCAATGAACTGCCCTGTTACAAACATGTAGCCCATAGTTTGGCATGAAGACCACAAGTCCAGAGAAAGACAGATACGCCCAGGCATCCCCTCAAACAGCTTCTGAATGTTCTGCTTTTCCCTAAGATAGGTAGCCACACAATCCCCTTGTACAGTGTTGAAGCTCACCATGTCAAAACGAGGCTGAAGATTGTGAACAAATGCCACAAAACCAGGGTGTTCAACAATATGAAGTGGGTAGTCATGCATAATTATCATCCTAGCAATCTCATGTCGGCACCTATCTGGATCAAATGCAAAGTAAGGTACGCTGGCCGTTCGGTAACGTCGTTTCGGTGTATCAGAATATGTGTCCGTCTTTGAAGGGGCACTATGAGGGGTTAACTGATTTTTCTCCTGATTACGCAAGACAACTGGGCAAGTTCCCTTTGCTATGTGCCGCTTGAGATGACTTGTGCCGGCTACCTTAGAGCCAGTGCTGTATGCAAATGACTGCTTGCATTGCTTACAGCATGCCCTTCTAGTACCAGCACCAACTGTTTCAATAGTGAAATGTTCCCAAACTATGGACTTCTTTTTCCTACGTCTCATTGGTTGTGCCTCTATATTATTGACTGGTGTCTCTGTGTTGATGATTTGAGTCTCCAAATTGTCAATCTGCATATCCGAATTCATGGGTACATTGGGTTGTGTGTCCAGCGGGACAAGCTCGTTGTTTATGACTTCAGTAGGATTTTCCATCTCAAGAGACGTGATTATAAAATTTCTGCAGAAATGAACAACAAATTAATTCCTACAACAACTGAGTCACAAGATAGATCAACCCTGAAGCCACACATTCAATGTACAACGCATGCACAAGTAAATGAAGGGGATGGTTATCAAGTTTTTTGCATACCGAAACGAGCACAGTATACTACACGATTTTGTGTCAAATGATCATTTTATAACTTTATGTAAATAGTTGAAACACACTGTTTTTTTTAGATCTATTAAAAGGGGGTGTGAACATGTGAGAAGTTGTGAGCAGACGTTGTAGCCAAGAAAGTGTGGTCATCTTTGAAATTCGCCTCCAGCTCCACAATAGTAACAAACATTCATTTGCATAAAGCTGACAAACATAAATGCCCCGGTGTAGACCAGGTGAATACCGAACCCCTTCAGACATTATATGGAAAATTTAAAGCTCTGTTTCACAGGTGGGAAATTAAACTTTTATTTACGAAATTTTCCAAGTCTTTCCTAAATCAAAAAATTTGTAATCCAAATTTCGCGAGGAAAAAACCCATTTTTTTTTGGAACGTAAAATCATACTCCTCAACAAATTATTATTTTCTCTAAAAAATTTAGTACAACTACAAAAGTAAAGGAGGGACGTGTAAAGTTGGTCTATTGCTTCGAGACATCTTATAACATAGAATCATAATATGCAATTAGACCGCGGTGAGCCAAACGAAATGACAAGAGAATAGACCAACATAATACAATATATAGTGCAACTCAGAGTATCAGAAACAAGGTTCAGTATCCAACCCCGTGCAACACTAGAAGTTATAATGGGTGACTGGGTGAGAAGTAGACTATAGGGTATCTAAAAGGCTACACGGGCCTTAACCGTGGCCCATAATATTTCCACTGTTCTCAACAAAAGTCAACAAACACAGACACGAAAAAAAATAGATCTAGAATTTCTTCAATCATGGGCTTAAGAAAAATCAAACAAAGCCCAATAAATATTTCCAGCCCCAAAATTCAAATTTCAGAAAGACTAGAGTAAAGACGAATGGATTACTCATTGCAAAAACGGAAAATTGCAGATCCCCAATATTTTCCATTTTTGTAAACTTTACCCTACCCTTAATTTTGTGTCAACTAAAGTCTCTAATCTTTCACAAATATGCATCTGAAGTCCAAATGCATATCTTCCATGTATTTGAAGTCCGATTGCATATTTATGAAAAGTTAGGAATGTTTGCTGATATAAAATGAAGGTCAGGGTAAAACTAAAAAAATTGAAAAGGTTACGGACCACTGCTACAATTTTTCGTTGCCAAAATATTAATAGCAACCCAAAAATTCACGGTAAAAATCATCTGAACACCTCGTCAATCAGCTGCAGGACAGTATGTAAACAGAAAAAATGCTTCAAAAGAAATTATAAATCTATGACACTAAACAATTCAGAATAAACAAAATCATCAAATTTTGGATCGAAATCGAGAAACACAAGGTTGACAGCGTTGGAATACATTAATATTCAGATCAAGACATTCGTACCTTAAAAAACAGATTTAAGAGAAACGAAGGTGATAAACGAACCTCTGTTTCTAAATCTCGCGCAGAATCGACTTCGTCAGCTCTCCGAGAGAGCCAAATCTAGGGTTTCACACAGAGGAAGATGAGAGAGAGAGTCGATGGAGGAGAGGAGAGAGAAAGAGAGAATTGGGCTTGAGCCAATTGAATTGGACCTATAATTTTTTAGCGTTGCTAAAGTGATAAGGTTTATTGGGGTGGGGAATTGATAAAAAGAGTAACCAAAATTAAATTGAATTGGATATGGACTTTTCAGGTCCAACAAAACGTTTTACTGTGTGAGAATTTTGTGTGTATTACTTTGTGTTTTAATATGCTACTAGTCCTATATTTTCAAGGTTGGACGGACCACAGCCCACCTTTAGGGCTTAGGGTTACGATATGGTTGGGACGCGTTAGCCCACTGGAAATAGCGATTGGGGGACCACAACTACATAAAAGGGACACAATTTCAATTGAGATTTTTGCACTTGCGGTCCCTAAGCTATTCCTCTTGAGCACTTCTGACCCCATCAAATTTTCTACGTATTCACACCTTCGAGTTATTTCTTTTTGTGCAAGTTGGTTCAAATTGATGTTAAAAAAAAAAAATATGAAAATTATGTTTGTCACATAACTTGCACATGGCCTCCTTTTTCAGAATATATGATATGTGATTTACTGTATCGTGAAATATCAGGATAGATGGTATGATCTTTAACGAAATTTTTTTTTTGATAACTTCCATTCAATTGGATCAACCTGCACCAAAAAGAAAAATTGAAGCTCCTCTTTTGATGAATTCAAAATAGAGCTATTAAGAACCCTTCCAGCCATGCCATTTATTTTGAAGAGTATATTTTTCAACTTTGGAAATAAAGAGTGAAAAGTCCAACAACACTTTCTATAGTTATTCTTATTATGTGCACTCTCATATATAATTATGACCCAATACTTTTCTTTACTTTCTTTGAATAATGCTATTTATCATCAAAATATGTTATAATGAACTTCCTAATTTATTATGCGATGGAGTTACGAAACATTTTAATACATTGGACATATCTAAGCGTTTACGCAATTAAAAAAAAAATCTAGTCTTCAGAAGAACAAAATCAGCATGAGACAAGTACACCTCATGTTTCAAAAGAGCTGGTGGGGGGTTTTTGAAGACTTTCTATGATACGTCATTGAAAATTAGTAGTTCTCTATATGTGACGTTCAATACTTTCTTTCATGAAACATGTGAAATACATGGAGAGTTAAATAAAAATTAATTAAAGGGCCAAATAGTTGAAGAATTCACGTCAATTAGTATGCGGAATAAATACGATAAATATCAGGACAATATTGAAAAGTTTAATCAATTGTTATTCATTACAATAGATATTGATTGAATGCAAAATCATGCTAATTTCATGTTTTATACATAATTTAATTACTATTTAAATTGTGAAATGGAATTACGTTTTGTCAAGTTGAAATTGAAACTCGAATAGTTACAAAATTTAACACGTTAAAGAAATTAGCAATTAATTGTAGCAAACGTA
Organism: Fraxinus greggii; assembly: GCA_903798315.1. Lineage (NCBI taxonomy): Eukaryota > Viridiplantae > Streptophyta > Magnoliopsida > Lamiales > Oleaceae > Fraxinus > Fraxinus greggii. Next base: position 256 of record CAIGRK010013542.1, on the reverse strand, counting down.
GGAAAATTGGTTCTCGGATTATTATTGGACAGAGGTTATATATATATAGGGAAGATTTCAAAACTAAGATGTTTAGTTTTACCTATTTCAAATTTAAAACATTAAGTTTAAAATTTCAAATTTCAGATTTTTTTAAATTTTTATTTATAAATTAATTAATTAAACATATATTTTATTAATTAAATATATTAATGTCATAATTCTATATAATTTGGTCACAAATTTTATATAATTGGTCACATATTATTAATTTGTC
>CAIGRK010013504.1:0-11494 GCA_903798315.1 Fraxinus greggii | reverse complement strand
ATAATTCCCTTTAACTGTCCTGATAACCGAAATGACAAAACACCCTATTCGCCCAACTTTTGGCGTTTCGTGAGTTTGGGCAGCAATTGGTTCACCCAGATCTTAGGCGTTCCACAAGCTTGGACGATGATATGCCTTTGCTATTAAACTCCATTTTGGATCTATTACATGGCTTTGTTCGGACTCAATTTTCAGATCTTCTAACTGGGCCTTTCTCTCTTGACCCTTTATTTGGGCAATTGAGTTTCATTTTTTGGATCATTTAGTTGGGCCTCATTTTTGTGTGTCAACATATGCTATCACTTATCTCAATCATATCGAAAAAAATTCATATCGTTTTTGCCTAGTTTTCAGGTGTCAAATCTTATCTTTTCTTATCTATATATTATTTTTGGAACACAGAAAATGTATACCAAAGGGCTACTTGTCATTTTCTGTATAAGTAAATTGCTCATGTGTGGTAACAAGAGAGGGAGACAAATAAACAAATTAATTTTTTTTCCTTTTTTTTTTTTATTAGTCCCACATCAATTTGTTCTAATTTAGGAGTAAAGATGCGCTTAATTGGAAACATATTTGTCATATATTTTACAAATTCATTAATTGACTTACTTTATATGTGTGTTAATTTTTAAATGTCGAAGAAATTGTCAAAAACGTGAAACGGGATGCAGGTCCTAACAAGCGTCAGTATTAACTGATGGATGGTGAGTATTTTCAACAGATTCCAGTATGCTGCTATTTTCAACATATTCAATTTTAGAGTTTTCACATTTAAAATTGTAAATGTTCTCTTGCATATTGCAGCTCATATATTATTGGCTACTTTCCATATTAGATATTCTCTGATTAGTTAATTAGGTAAATTTAAGGAGAGATTAATTTAAATATTGGCCTTCCGTAATTTTACTGTTAAAATATCAAGAATGTCTTTTGTGATATAAACTGTATTCTTATCTTGCTTAATGTTCACTTGTTTAGGTAAGAATTAATTCTGATCTTTACGTTCGGTGATCTAGTGCTTCCATGTTTTGTCGTCGACTTGCAAGTTCAACCAGACCCATGCTTCGATGATTATTTTCTAAGTCAAAGTCTTCTTCAACATATTAGGGGAAAACAAAACAACGTGTTGAATGTTAAATCACTTTTGTTGATCAAGATGTTTGGCGTGAGTTAAGAATGTTGATTATTAATTCAAATTGTAGCTGCGATAGAGTACAATGTAATAAAGTCAAGATTGAAGGGTTTAATTCCACTTCATCACCACACCATAACTTATAGTACACAGATCACCACTGCAGATCACCACAGATTCTCACCTTTTTTTGTTAGACCACCTCACACACCACCACACACACAATGACACACCACACACAAATCTGCAACCTACCACTGCTCACACATTACCCCAGGAAATAGCAACGATTGGTGTTGCTATTGTCGATGAATTGATCTCCATCGCATTGCAGCTATACGAGGAGGGCATGCAGCCTATTTAGAGATGTCAATTTTTCTCACCTCGCTCCGTCCCCGTGGCCCCGAAAGGGTTGGCGCGGCGAGGCAGGGCAAGGCTACGTGCCCTGTCTTGAGTCAGGGGGCTGGCCGGGGCGAGGGTGCGCCTTCGCCCCACCCCAAACCTGCCATGTGAAGAATAAACAATTAATTAACTAAAAATAATAATAATTAATTAAGTGAAATTTTTTAAAATAAATAAATATATATATAAACGGGGAGGGAAACAGGGCAAGCTCACGCCACGCACCGTCCTACACTGTCCCGAACAGGAGAGTGGTAGGGCGGGACGAGACGAGGGTGTCCCGTCCCGAACTCGCCCTGTTGCCATCACTAAGCCTATTTTTCAGTCTACCTCGCTTTCTGGCTTCGATCTCTATTATTCACAGTTGATGGCCTATAGATAGAGAGAATATAAAGTGTGTGTGTGGAATCACAAATCTTTTGGGTATTGTGTGGGTAGTGTGGATGTGGGTGCGGGATCTGCAGCTCGGGGTAGGGGTGGAGGGTGTACCTAATTTTTAAATGAAAAGTTTTTTACTTGATTATTGAAAGAGTAATGCTATTCATAGTAGAGACGATTAGTAGTCCTCCTAAATAACATACATGATCGTTTTGTTATTTAATGCACAAGATAATAAAAAACTAATATATTAATGTATTAAATAACAAAGCGACATAGATAATGTCACGTAGGACGACTATCGATAATCTTCATTATGAATAACATTAAAGAAAAGTTGAAAAGTAGGTTTGAGTGTAATCTTCTCTTTAGAAAATTATAAGACTTTGTTGGCCCAATCGTGTAGGGTTTAAACTTACTTTGTTAATAGATAGTTCATTATTGCATAAACTTGTCCCAGTGCTCCCTAAATTGGAAAGAATTGGCATAGAACTTTATTCTTCCTTTACGTACTCATGCAAACACTCCTTGTCTTTTCCCCCATTCAATATATCTTGGCCCACAATACCCAAACCACCTGAACCCTAGGCCCAATGTGAATTAGATCACTTAGCCACACCATTATAATTGGAAAAACCTTAGCCAAATCGTTGACATGGCTATCAAAATTGTTATACTTTAGCTTTTATTCTTGCTAAATGACCTTCTCTGGGCCATTCTTGGATACACACTATTAAACAATTTTTTTTGGTTCGACGACGAATGATCACTGAGTCTTTATCAATTCAAACCTTACATATAAAGGGATCCATTAGTAGTCAAATAATTATTAAACTTTGATTTTTGGGAACCAAATTTATAATTAATTTGTTTCTTTTTTATTTCTCACTTACTAGCCCCGCCCACATTGAGATCACTCTCCGAAGTTGTAAATTATAAGCGTTTCCAATTTCAAAAATTTTAATTGATCGTACCGTTATAACATGTCCAGTTCTCGCATGTGCGGTTCAATATACCAAAAACGCTATTACGAACCCACAAAAGCTACATACATAAAACAAAAGTGAAAAGTAATCAGCTTCATGGGGACATTTCCCTTAAGATAACTCTCAAGTTCAAGAATCCAAGATCCATTCGTTTTAAGCCATTGAATTTTGGGTTGACATGTAAGTCACACGAAAAGGTAATTCAAGTTGCCTGTCAACTAGGATATATGCAACATGTGTATGTGTTTTATTTGCAAGTAGTTAAAATCATCTTTCTTTGTCATGCACACGTACAAATTAATTGAAGTCTCATGATTTACAATCAAATCTAGTTGTTTTCAATAAACTTTACTACATGTCTGCTAGGCAGTAATTTTAGTAAAATTAAAAATCTACGAGATTTTAAGATTTTCCATTTTTTAATATTGTGAAGTTGTGTATATCAATCTTATTAGACAAATCTTTTATGTTAACGTATGGAAACAGTTACAAGTGATACGTGTCTTCATGATAAAATGTAAAAAGTCCTTCACCTATTAGAAAATATTGTCCTTGTAACATATATAAATTAAAATCTAAATTTTTGTCAAAGTCAAAATCAACAATTAATTTCAACCACATATTTTATGGGGACCTAAAACTTTTTAACAACACATTTTTTCAACAATTATTAAAATCAGTTAAAAATATAATTTTAATTTTCACCAAACAAGGACTCAATCAATGTTGTAAGGAAGAAATAAACACAATTACATGAACTAGCGGGGCCTTTTACCATGAGTTTCTTGAACCAATAAAATTAGGTTATATATTACTGGTTTTTTTTTAATGAAAGATCATCAGGTGTGTGTGATAGATATTATTGAGAAAAGAATGTATTTTAAATAGTGATATGATGAGAAATATATGGTTAAAAGGTAAGAAAAAGTTATTGATGTGATGAAAAATATTATTTTGGGTGAGTTTGGGCTACATTATTTTAGAAGAATGTATTCTAGAATAATAGATTGATGGAAATGTGCGGTTGAAAAAAAGGAAAAATTATTGATGTGATGGAAAATATTATTTTATTGAAAAATGTGTGGTTGAAAATGAGTAGAAAAATAAAAATAAAAATTTTAATATTCATCAAATAAAGATTTTATTGAAAAATATGTGATTAAAAATGAGTTTTGAATGAATATGTACCAAGGCATCATAAGTAAGCCATTTGGTTGGATCTTTTTCTAACAAAAAGTTCATAAATCATAGAGCCCACAAAATTATAACTAAAGACATCACTCACGCTCAACCCATTTATTATTAGATGGACAATCTGGAAACCACCCCCTCCCTACCATAATCCTACCCCACCCTCCACCAACCAAAAAAATTGAAGTGTATATTAACCAATCATTTATTTGCGAGAAAATGTCAGTCAATAACAACATGAATTCACATCTAGCTATAGCCCACAAAGAAACTTAATACTATAAGAGTGTATAATCCACCAAACAAAAGGAGATAAATCATAAAAATACGATGAGTGTATAATCCACATCTAGCTATAGTGTTGTCTTGGTGCAATTTTTGCCTTATTTAATCAAAATTTTGGTCATTGTAGTCGTAATTATTGACTCCAATATCAAAATTCTGCTTGGCTTGATCAAAATAGACGGCTATTACCGTATGTTATAAGAATTGTATTGAAAATTTGCTAAGAATGACTCTTGAACATATTCTATACAACTTATTGTCAACTTGCATGGAATAAACCAATCCTAACAACTAAGGAAACCTTCAAGAATATTTAAAAAAAAAAAAGACAACCACCAATAATTTTGTACCAACATTATTATTATTAGTATCATTCCTGCCGGCACAGCCGCAGCTAGGGACACCTACTCGAATTTGACAGTTATCGACCAGTTTGTAGGTCTCAAACTTACTTGGAATTTGCTCTTCGACACATAACTGCCCAAAAAATTTCTTTAGATGTTCAGTAAACTAAATTAGACAGTATTGAATGGTATTAAAAAAGAGAAGAATTCGTACAATCTCACCAAATACGCCATATATATCGGTAATCGGTGCTAAGACGCCGTCATTGCCACCACCCCAAGCTTCTGAAGATTGAGCTTCACAACAGTATCGGTGAACATTTTCGTGTCCTCTCCTGTATTCCCATCTGGTATATCCACTATATAAGACTCTAAAACAATGGTGTAAATCTTTCCCTCTTTGTTAAACTCATTAACAGACGTTACAGATCGATAATTATTCAGCCTATGCTCCCCACCCACAACGCGAAAACTCAGTATATGCTTCTCATCATCCAAAATCTCAAGTCTCTCGGTGCTGGTAGAGGCGGGCAGGCCTGAAATCACCGTCACCTCCCGGATGCTGCCGACGCCGCCGTCCCCAGTCATGCTGCAGCTCTTGATGAAGTGCTTGTACTTTTGTGGGTTGTCGAAGCGGCGCACGAAGGGCCACACCGCCTCCGCCGGCGCATCAATCCGCTGCTTAATCAGAGATGTGGTTGTGTTAGGCAATGGATCGAATAGGTGGTAGGTGCGTATTACGGGCTCTAACTCTCGAAATTCTTCCTCTGTAAACCCCTGAGGAATTTGGATTTTCTCCATTTGGTACTTCAATATTCTCTCTCTATCTCTCTATGTATATATCTATAAATATATTAAGAAGAGAAGATGGAGTACAGAGGAACAGGAAAATGGCTATATATGGAGTATTGTGGAGGTTCAGGGGATGGGTGAAAGGAGTGGACAATGGCTTCTTTATTCAACTCTGCAGTGTTTTTTAATTGACAGAAATGCCCTTGGGTTATTAATTTATAACCAACTTGTCAGTTGTCGTTTTGCTAAATTAGGAATTATTACTTAAAATATTATATATATGTGAGTGTTTTATTCGGAGGGTGTTATTTATTAGGATATTATCAACCAAGAAATTGCACATTTAGTCCTCAATATTTAATATCACATATTTATTCATCCTCAGATTTGAATTCAAACTTAATGTCACCAACCTTAAAAGTCAATTTGAAGTTTGGGGACGAATCAATAAGGGACGTTCAAATTTCAGGGAACTAGTCGTGCAATTTCCCTCGAATTTCCTATGTTTTCTATTTTTTCTTATTTAGGGGTGGGTTTCTCGATGTGGAAGTATTTCTTCTATTTTTCATATAAAAATATGAGTAGAATTTTACTTAGAAAGTAAAAAAGAAAGCAGAAGTAATTTTAGTAGTAGTAGTGAGCAAAAACAGAGCAACTTAAATCGTAAAAATGGAATTGTGAAGAAAACAAAACAAGTATCGTGCTACTAGACGAAGCAACATGAATGTTGTAGTACTCTAGATCGCAAACGTCCTGTAATCATACAAAATAGATATGATGATAGTTTTTCTAGATCATGGAATTACTATTGAATTCTACCTTTCTTAATCCGTTTTCTAAAAGGGACTTTCTTTTCTTGAATGGATTCAATCCATCCCAACGATTTATTTTACAACAAAATCAGAAAAAAAAATGAAACTTTCATAAAAATGAGTATCTCAATTTACTTTTTCTACTTGCAAGTTTTTATTGTTTATGAAAACAATACATATGGGATTTAGATTATGGTGGAGAAGAACATTATTTTATTGACATAAAATCTAGTAATAAAATACTTTTATAAATTAGGGTAAGCTAACATATTTGCACCATGTGACTTATTTTATACAAATAACACTTAGCCAGTGTTTCTTTTGGATTAAAATTTAATTAAAATTTCAAATCAAAGTCAACAATTAATTTTAACAACATATTTCATTGGACCATCAACTTTTCAACCACATATTTCATCAGTTTTTATTAAAATCTACTAAAAATCTGATTTTAATATCTATCAAACAGGGGCTTAATCTTTTATTATACTCTTTCTAGGATACTAATTTTACGGGGTCAATACGAGAATATCGAATATTGTTTTGATGTCACTAGGATTTCACAGCTCAGTCAACCAATTGTTTGACACAAACACACATTGTTTGTTCACCACTTGTTGGAAAACGCGAAAATATGACGAAGACCCAAAATGTAGAAGAAAGAAGCAACACAATTCACATAGGGGAACTCTTCCCAACTTTATTATTCAACAATATAAGGAATACACAAACTTCAGTGAAGGAACAACACAATCTCTAGTTGTTGCCTTAAAATTTAGCCAAAATGTATAGAAATTCGCCTATACAGTTAACACTCGCAACCGCTAGGATGGTTACAATAAGTTTTCAGCCATCACTAAATCAAACCGATCCGTTGTTCAATAAACTTAATTTAACATCTAGTAATGTGCAATCATCCTTGTGCCCCTTTTATGCCATTCGAGTTTGTGCCATGCCTCGACCTATAATCGAAAACCCATTGCTTTCCGCGTCTTGCCATTGGCACATTCCGGAGGATGTTTGATAAAACAGTGTCGGATATGATTAAAGAAATAAATAATTAAATTGTTATTTCTATCTACCACGATTGCACAAATATTTCTTTGATAGCTAAAAATTGTATCCATCTAATATCAAAGCAAAGCGATATAAAAGACATTGAACTTAATCGAACTTCAAAATTAACGTATTTTGTAAATACATTCTAATTCCGATAATATCTAACTCGTGTGACGTTAACTTTTTTACCAAATAAAATACAAAACGAACACACGTAGGCCAACAAGAAGAGTCAAAATTACAATTGATTAAAAAAAAAAAATCCATGTCATTTTCCCAACATGAGGGCATGGATAAGGTAGATGAGATGACACTTAGGGCAGAAATGGATTAATAAAATGAATTAAAAATGGGAATAGGGATATAAATGAGAATAGTGGATAAAAAGGAAAAGTGCCCTTAGCGAAAAGTATAGTCGCAATCGTTGAAAAGAGGGAAGGTGTAGATTCGTGGATCATGTGACTAACTTAACTGCCCGCGTGATCTATACTTCACTTTGCAGGATTCCCTATCACACCTGGCCCCACCTTTACCCCATCCTTAGAACCCTAACCTCCACATCACTTTTATTATTTTATTATTAATCTTGATACAATTACATCTTGATTTACAAAATAATGATTTTGCGATCGGAAAAATTTATTATTTTAAAGAGATTATTAATTTATCGATATGAATAATTTATTAATAAATGAATATTTATTATTTTATAGAGTATTTTATATTTTTATAACTTGTATTATATTTTACTATAATACATGTAGGAAATTCTAAAAAAATTTATATTGAATGTAGTGAAATTCAAAATTTAATTTGTAAGCACACAAAAAGGTAAACACATACATACATTAAAGAGGAAACATTAATGTACATGCTTCGGTTTCAAAGTTTAACATCTTGGAAGATTAATTGATCAAGTAATTCTAGTCCGTGCTATATAGATATGATGGATGTCGAGCACTTTGTAAAATATTCTAGTAAAAATGAGCAACAATGAAATCTCCTACTGATGAAAACATTATTCAAGGAATACTCAATATATCAATGGTGATCAAGATCCAGATGATAGTTGTGTTTTACCAACTGTTTCTTCGAAAGAAGCATTTCAAGCAATCGTAACTTTAAATAATTACTTTGTGCAAAATTATTTTAAAAAATGCCAAACGTACGTGGTATGTGTGCATTGCAAAAATTAGGGATGAAGTTTAGTTTGATTCGAGTGCAAAGAAAAGCAAAAGACTTTACATGTATATTTGAAAAAGAGGCAAATTAAAAAAAAAAATGTTGTCAAATTAAAAGGTCGTTAATTTGTATCAGTATGAACATTTATGAATTTAAGCAGTTATTATTTTATATATTCCTTGGACTTTAAAGGGTCTTAAAATATTTATTATCTTATACATTTAGTAGAGTTATTAATTGTTCAAATTATACCACTACGTTTTTTGTTAACAAAAAATAGAGCATTTTTTGAAGTAAAAATAAAAAATACAAAATTGCATATCTCATCATTTAATAGATTGGTTGGCTTCAATCTCTCCACCTCAACTCCACCAGTTATCTTGCCAAAAATAATCCCCAAATCATAGTCTTTCATCCCAAAAAATCAAGAATCTCAAATGTCCTGAAAATTTTCACCACGCTCATCAATATATTCACATCCAAATCTTTATATACAATGTAACACTTACATGTTTTTTATAGGTAAACCAAGGCATCGTATTAATATATATAACAAGGTGCGACATATTTATTTTCTAGTTTTTAAGAGAAACCATGAATCAGATGACGATATGCAGAAATCGGTTAAATTTCAAAATGGTGCTATATATACTGTGTATATGTGAAAATTATAGCTACAAAGGTAAACAACCCATGAAAATTACATTGCTACTGGAAGAAGATCTTTTGAGATTCTAATGGAGTTATGTAGTAATCTTGGATATTATTTGTGTTTATTAGTATAAAATAAATTATTATATATTAGTTAGGTATATCTGATTTTTTCCATTATTAATTTAGTACAGTGGCTCAAGAGGATCGAAAAATTTTATTATCTAAGCGAGATTATTAATTTATCGAACATTCATTTATCGAGATTTTATTGTATACACAATTGTATGCATGTATAATGGGGCATGGCCTCGCTGACCCTTTCCCGTGAACTTTATGAGGCTGGTTGAGGATTAAAATATTTTCATTCTTAATGGAGTTTGAATTAAAATTTATGTCTAGGTTATTTACTTAATTACTTTATATTTTAAAAATATTAAATTTATGTAAATAAAAAGTAATAAAAATAAAAGTCGGGATGAGTTCGAAGTAGAGCAAGATGGGACGTTTTGTTTTCATTAGTTAACAACAAGGCAAATATTGTCCAAAAATGTAAAATTAAAATGTGGTTGTATTGAGATTCACTCAAGTCCTACATAAATTTATATGCGCCGTGTGTAAAATGCTCACAAGAAGTCAAACATCTATCAAAAGAAGTATATCACATGTTTGATACAAATTAAAATATAACTGTGTAAAATGCACACAAAAAGTCAAACATCTATCAAAAGAAGTATATCACTTGTTTGGCACAAATATCAAAATTAATAATTATTTTTAATTATATATTTCATTGAATTCACAACTGCAGATTTCATTAACTTTATCAAAATTCAGCAAAACCCAACCCAAACCGTTCAACCTGACCAACTCAATTTGGATTGGATTGAAAAATCAAATTTGGGTTGGGTTGTGTTGGGTTGGGTTTCGGGTTGTGAATTAAAACTCAATCCAACGCAACCCGATAAATTTAAAAAATATATATTTAAAATAAAATAAAAAAATAGACATGATGCGAATCCACATAGCAATTGAAGCTACGAAACCCACGACAAATTAGATTGAACCCAAGAAGCCAAGAATTGACGTTTGAAAAATTCGACTCAATAAATTATTGAACCAAATAACCAAAATAATTGCCAACAATATCTTCACCATATGATCACAAAATTTATGAACCTTACTTAAATTGTTGAACGACACAAGAATTTAATTCTTGATAAGTTCGAAATTAATTCAATGAAAAACAAGGAGAAAGAAATATGCCTCGCAATAACATATCTCAAATTGTGTATTTTTACAATGAATGGAATGAATCCTATTTATATGAAACTCATAAATCCTAATTAAAAACGAAATTAAGCCTTAAAAGATATCATACAAGAGTTTTAACTAAAATAGAATTATAGACTAAATTTGAAAAATAAGCATCCAGAAATATACTATGCGGCCGCATAGGTGTAGAGCTTGCGGTCGCATATGGCTTTCTTCAGCCTTCAGTGTGGTTTCGGTATGAAGGCATGCGACTGCACTCGGGTTTGTCCTGTGCGTTCGCATAGCAGTTTGTTTTGCCTTCATGTTTGAGTTCTTGATTCCAATCCATTCCGACTTATTTCCCCTCCCATTTGTTTTCGCTCATATGCCCAACATAGAACTTGGTATTTGGCTTGTTAACTTTATTCTCTTAGACTCCGTAGCTTGAACAAGTGATTGCATGGGTTCATCAGCTCTATTTGATCTCGAACTTGCCCTTAGCCGAGACTCAATGTACATTGAACTCTTAATAGCTTGTTACCTTCCTTGGATCCCATCATTCCCTCTCTCTTCGAAATGATTCAACCCCGAATCTGTACTTACATCAAAGAGAGCAAGATAAGAAACAACGAAAAGGTAAATTATCACAAACTTACCTTGAAGATCAAATTGTAGCCATTGTTTTCAATCCTTGCAATGACGTTGAATGGTACATGTCTCCTCTAGGATGAAATCTCGACCTTCTTTGCATTCAAACAAGCCATTTTTGCCTAAGCACACAAGCTCAATCACCTGGTTTGAATACTTTACGCCTCTTCCTTTTGCTACCTTGAGGTGCATATAATTCAGTCAACTGCTTTCCATCTAAACTACCACTTATAATAATAGCTAAAAGAATTAAACTAAACAAAGTTAACGAATTTAAACCATAAACAATATCAAAAACGTGTAGAAGAAGTAATAGAGGATACTAAATTGGTTCCAAACATATTCGTTAAATTCGAACCAAAATAGTTAAGGACT
>CAIGRK010013472.1:0-11143 GCA_903798315.1 Fraxinus greggii | reverse complement strand
TTTTTTTTTTTTTTTTTTTTTGCTTGTATCCAATCCTCCCTGCTAAACATGCTACTAGTGGATGATAAGAGCCTTTCCCCTCTCTTTGGAATGATTAGGATGTTTGAACCATAAATAACGTCTTGTCTGGAACTTTTCTATTGATTACTATCAGCACTAGAAATATCTCATTTTTATCTTTTATAGAAGAAAATATGAATAATTCATACATTATATATGAGAAAAGGGGAGAGAAGTTCTCAGTTAGTGGTTTCATTTTGAGCAGTAAATTGTTCAAGGCCTGATAGTGATCGTATAAAAAAGAAAGAAAAGGTAGGCATTAAAAGTATGAGTTACATAGTATCACTAATTACTTAACTACAGGTGTAGATAAGGAAGTGAGACATGCTTCAATGAGTTCAGACTTGATAATTGACGCTGTGATTAGTGCGCCGAAAAAAGGAATGTTGTTGCCTTTCCAACCCCTTTCAATTGCTTTCAACCATATAAATTACTATGTGGATATGCCTGCTGTAAGTATCTTCCTTAAACATTTCATTCTATATTTTCAAGTTTAATTTTTATCTAGTCATTGGTCGAAATGCGCTTCCCAACTTCAGTAGACACAATCAGTGGAATGAAGCACCAATACTTTTCCATTTGATTAATGAAATAATTGCATCAATGGGAAAACTTCATTTTTCGTATCAGCTGATAGTTGAGTCATTAAAAAGTTGCTGAATTAGAAGATGCCTCAAACCCCTTTTTGATCAAATTAATGTGGAAAGTTTACTACTGAACCAGGAAATGAAAACTCAAGGAGTTGAAGAAAATCGCCTCCAACTACTACGAGATGTTAGCGGTGCTTTCAGACCTGGGGTATTAACAGCACTTGTGGGTGTTAGTGGGGCTGGAAAGACCACCTTGATGGATGTGTTGGCCGGAAGAAAGACAGGTGGATATATTGAAGGGACTATCAGCATTTTGGGTTACCCAAAGAACCAGGCCACGTTTGCACGAATTAGTGGATACTGTGAGCAGAACGATATTCATTCCCCCAATGTTACTGTTTATGAATCTGTCCTGTACTCTGCTTGGCTTCGTCTTCCTGCAGATGTGAAAACCAACACTAAAAAGGTATATTGTTATGGATTATGCCTAAATTCCAAAACCAAAGAGAATAATGGACGATGAATAAGAAAATAGAAATGCAAAACAGAAACAGAAACAGAGAGATTTGTAACGAGAGCTACTTCCACTCTGCAGATTTCACTAAATTGAGAAGTTCACAACTGAAATCTCTCGCCTCTCTGTGTCTTTCACACACACTACACACAAAAAAACCCCCTCAAACTCCTTTATACAATGTAAGGAATCTAAACGACCTAATCACAAATGTGAATGTTCAATACACCCCCTTAATTAAAGAGTATGATTAGCCTCCACACAATCTAACATTTATGACTTGATTATTTGAAATTGTTTCTCTGAGTTTACAGAGAAGTACAATCTATCTCCTTTGCTATCTTGACTATAGATGTTTGCCGAAGAAGTGATGGAATTGGTTGAGCTTAACCCAATAAGAAATGTCATGGTCGGGCTTCCGGGAGTTGATGGCCTTTCAACAGAACAGAGGAAGAGGTTAACAATAGCTGTAGAGTTAGTTGCTAACCCGTCTATCATCTTCATGGATGAACCAACATCGGGCCTTGACGCCAGAGCTGCTGCTATAGTTATGCGTGCTGTGAGAAATACAGTGGATACAGGCAGAACTGTGGTCTGCACAATTCATCAACCAAGCATAGACATTTTTGAAGCTTTTGATGAAGTATGGTCAAGATTTTTTATGCATTATGGATTTTTTTATTTTCTATTTCTTGATCTTCCATTCTTTTCAGATGCCTGCAGCTAATTGTTGAGCTTGATGCAGTTACTTCTGATGAAGAGAGGAGGGCGGGTCATTTATGCTGGACCACTTGGTCACCACTCTCGCAAGCTGATAGAATATTTTGAAGTAAATATCATTTGTTGCTGTTATTTGATAATGTTATTTATCATCATGATGAAACATCGATGATGTTGCTACTTGTCCCTCACATTTCTCTCACTCTTCTCTCCCCCTCTCTCATTAAAAATTGAACTGCCTAATCTCATTATTTCACGTAGACTGTCACATCACCGATGTTCCATCATCATAATGATAAATATCATTATTATCAAACAAAACCATTATACCACTTATGCATAATTGCTTATTTTCGTGTTTCTTCACTTTGAATAACAATTGGATTGTAAATATTTTTAACATATGCCAGGCTATTGCCGGGGTTTCAAAGATTAGAGACGGGTACAATCCAGCTACATGGATGCTGGAGATTAGCACGCCAGCAGTTGAGGGTCAACTAGGAGTCGATTTTGCCGATATATTTGCCAGCTCCTCCCTTTATCAGTAAGTAAAACATGTAATGACTTTTTCTGAATATTTGTTTATGATTTTCTCAGATTTTTAGATTATCCTAAAATTATTTTTTCCTCGAAAAAATATAAAATTCAGGAGAAATCAAGAACTTATCAAAGAATTCAGTACCCCTCCACCAGGTTCTAAGGACCTCTACTTCCCAACTAAGTACTCGCAATCATTTCTTACTCAGTGCAAAGCCTGTTTCTGGAAGCAGCATTTGTCTTACTGGAGAAATCCGCAATATAATGCCATTCGGTTCTTCATGACAATAGTCATAGGTACTATATTCGGCGTCATATTTTGGGACAAGGGACAAAAAACGTAAGCCCATAATTTTCTTATCACATTATTCTATGATGGTATTTCTTAAGTTATCATTGACATGTCTACTGCATATGTTTCGCCTTTGGCTTGGTTAAACGAAAATGCACATTCGATTTCTTCATTTATTTGAGTAAATAATATTATGATCTTATTATTGATTTTCAAAAAGCTTGCACTTATATCTGAGGCGGCATTAACTTTCTGGAACAGCCAAAAACAACAAGATTTACAGAACCTTTTGGGAGCCATCTATGCTTCTGTTCTTTTCCTTGGAGCCACCAATAGTTCGTCTGTGCAAGGTGTTGTTTCTATAGAGAGAACAGTATTCTACCGCGAAAGGGCGGCTAGAATGTATTCAGCACTGCCTTATGCATTTGCTCAGGTATCATTATACATTTCCGCTTATCAAATTATAAGTAAATTTTAACTCTTTCTGCAAGCTAGCATTTTTTAGGCAGAAGCATAAGAAGTATTTTACTATAACATAACTACTAAAATCACATTAGGCACGTGATCAACATTCAACTGTCTATATATCTTATTTTCTTTAGGTGGCCATAGAGATAATCTACATTGCAGTTCAGACTATTCTGTACTCTCTTCTACTCTATTCAATGATTGGGTTCGAGTGGAAAGTCGGGAAATTCTTCTGGTTCTACTATTTTATTTTGATGTGCTTTGTCTACTACACGCTGTACGGGATGATGCTTGTGGCGCTGACTCCAGGTCTCCAGATTGCTGCCATTGTTATGTCTTTCTTCCTCAGTTTCTGGAACTTGTTCTCGGGTTTCCTTATCCCCAGGACTGTGAGTACAGAGTTTAAACATGAAACTTTACTATTAAGTCACAAAGTTTACATCTCTAATGGCATGTTTCGTACATTTGGACAGTACAATGAACAAGATTTTAACTATTTTTCATCGTTAAAATGTTGTCTAATGCACTCTACCAAACACGCCATAAAGGTTTCTTGGAAGCTGACCTTTTTTATGACTGCAGCAAATTCCAATATGGTGGAGGTGGTACTACTGGGGTTCGCCTGTTGCTTGGACAATTTACGGTCTAGTCGCCTCTCAAGTTGGCGATAAATCTTCTCTATTAGAGGTGCCTGGAGCTGGTAATATGACAGTGAAGGCGTATCTTGACGAAAGCTTGGGTTTCAAACACGACTTCCTTCCAGTTGTGGGCATAATGCATATAGTTTGGGTTCTCATTTTCTTCTTCGGCTTTGCCTTCGGCATCAAGTTCTTCAACTTCCAAAGAAGATAAAAGAGCTTAGCAGATAGCAGTGTTAAACAAATAACATAAATGTTTCTTGTTTTTCCCCAATCCACTCCTATTTTCCCCGCTTCGTACATTAATTATTTTGTCTATATTTTCTCAATCTTGTAGTCTGATTTTGCTGCCATATTGAGATGTGCACGTGCTTGAAAGAAAGGAGAGTGCTTTTAAGTAATTTATATATACACAGTTCTTTTTTCAAGATCATGTCTCTGTTGATTAAACTATTTTCCGTGTATAACAGAAGATAGGACCAAGCGCTAAAATGTGATCTAGGACAAAATCACGCTCAAGTATTCCACTCGGTGCATATTATTTTTCAAATTGCACAAAATATACTCTAAAATCGACTATATGCTGTTTATGAATGTTTTATCAACAGAAATATGGCAAAAATTTCGTTTATACCCATCTCGGAAAATTAAAAAATCTTAACCTAAAAACAAAACGCAGCAAAAATGAAGGAAATTGTTTTCTAATTTTCTTTACTTTCTGAACCATCGGAGCTTGAACTGTCGTCGCCTCTAACATGGGCAGTGCCGTTTGCCACAGCTCCATTAGCCTCTTTTCCTTTAACATCTTCATCGTCTTCACTGTACTCACTCTCGTAATCATCATCATATTCATCTTCCTCGTCCACCTCATCACCACCATCCTCTAGTGCCGGTAACTCGTCTGCAGCAACCATACCCCTTGTCCCTGCTGCCCGGCTACGTTTCAAAACCTTCAACTTAATACTAGACTTTGCATCACAACCAATCCATGAATCGCATAGGCAGTAAGAAGTCAGGTTGTGGTTTCCCTCTGCAGGAGCCTGAAACTTGGACATCACTAGCCGAGAACCAGCCTTAACTCTATCAATTGCTTCTTTTACTTCTGCATTTATTTCCCTCGCACTAGCACCAGACCCCTCCTTCAACTCCTGAATTGCTTTTGTTGCAGCAATTATTGCCGTTGCTTCGTCTACGAAATTTACCTTCTGAGAGATCCACACATCATTTGACAAGGAGTCTGCAAGAAGTAACCAGAAATTCTCTTCTTTTTCGAGAGGAAAGTAAGGAGCATGTGGAAGAGCACCAACTAAGCCATTGCCACGGTTAAGAGTAATCCAAGCCTGCATTGTTACAATATCACCCTCTTGTATCCCCTCTTCACCTTCTGTCTCACATGTTATATCAACTGAAATAGAAGGCATCATTTCAATTACTATCTCCACATCTCGGGATTCTTCTGCAGAAAAACTAGCAGCCTGAGTCAACAACTCTGCACGCTCTTCTGGTTTCATGTCTCGAAGATCTTGTAATGTGCGTACTTTCTGAACAAATAACAGGAGACAAAAACAGTTGAGCCCAATACATCGCCCCATGGGAACAGAATACACGTGGAGAGAATATATTGGGACTTCCATGTTACCAGTGTGAAACATTGTAATAGTACAGTAGTAGACAGAGGATTACACCATCCTACCTAGATTTCAATGAACATCCAAGACCTGTGCGTGATGTGGTCAAGAAGATAGATGTGCTAATCGTGAAGGGACGCAATGATCTCAAGAGAAGCATTAGTGGATTTAAGATTATCGCTTGAAGCATAGTTATTAAAACTGGCTTGGCCTGGCCGGGTCGGCCCGAAACCCGCCAAATCGGGAAGAGTGCCGGGCCAGTTTGTACATTTTGATTGGAAAGCATATGAAACGGTTAAGAACCTATAAAACAGGCAAAATCATCCAACAGCATGGTTTATAAAAAAAACCCCGAGAGTCGTCTGGCCCGGCCCGTACACAACAATTTACACAAAAATATATGTTTGTCTGAAATATAAATTTGAACTTGAAAAAACCATACACACTCACAACACACACGATGAACTGTAGAAACTTAAAAGTTTTAATTTAAATCACTTATAATTTTATTTATTTATTTAGGAAGATTTCAAACTTGATAAAATTTGTGTAATTTAATAGTAATTATAACATATAATAATAAGTATATACACTATTTAAAGAGAGAGAGAGAGAGAGAGAATATAAATAAATTGTCACTTTAAAAAAAAAAAAAATTTGTTTGGATGTATGAATCAGCAATGACCATTGGTTAAACCATTGACCTGAACCAGTGACCCGATGAATTATTCAGGTCGATAATCGGGTCAAGTCTAATAACTATGGTTTGAAGTGTATTTAACATCATTAACAAAAGAATTGCAATCATCTTTGGTGAAGAGCAGAAAATGGTGCAATGCAGATGACGGCGTCAAACAACATTGCTATTTAAAAGAAATGCTTATGCACACACAGAGAAAGGCGCACAGACATAAAGCACAGAGCCAGAATAAGGAGATCAACCTTTCTGGAGATCTTTTTTACAACAGACTCAGTGAAGTGTGGCAGCTGCAAAAAGGGACCATATCCTTCGCTGGATCCCCCAGTTGCTTTTCTTGCACTGAGGGGAACGGCCTGCAAGTATAAAAGAATTTTGCAAATGTAAATGGGCCAGAAGGGCAATTGTATAATTTCACAGGATTCTATAGGCTGCTGAGCTTCCTATTTGACATACTAACGTCTTGGAGTCAAAAAGCATTTTAGTTGCAGAAATTCTAGACCAATCTCAGAATCAAGATATTCTTAATTTTGAAGTTTTATGAAGTCATTGTCCAATGGTTAGAAAATCTAACAGACAATAGATAATATTTATTCTTTCATTATTATCAAAAGAAGTAACTAACACAAATTGTAAAATTAAAAATATTTCTGAAGCTTGTTACGGTGCTTCTAGTAGCATTACCTCAGGATTATTGTCTGTTGGTAGTTTTTCTCACATCTTCCCCAACTTTTACCCTTATTCCCTTTAAATCCCTCATTTTCCCGAGTAATCTGATGTACAATAAATTTTTTTCAACCAAGAAAACAATACACCCTTGATAACTATAAGGTATAGCACCAGAGAGCTTTAAAGATCCTTTCAATTAGAAAAGCACGAGCACCTCGCAATTTATGATCAATGTCATCTATTTTTATAATGAAATCAGGTTGGATATCATTTGATGCTTTTTCACAGGCTTTTTTGGGTCTAATGTTCATATTTCATTTTATGACAACAGAGGCCAATGTACTTGTATCTGTTTACTATATGTGACAATGTAATAGTTAACACTGATTAAAAATCTACAACCCTAGGATAACAAATTTTTCATATTATGGATCACGACAATGTTAATTGACCTCGAGGTCTGACATGATCCCCCCTTCATATTGTCATTCTTAAACTTCCTTTTGGATGTCCATAAAAAAATTGTTCTACTTCTTAACTCAAATTTGTTATATCATACTTTTACCTTAATTAAGAAAATTAATGAAATCATCATTTTATCACGATTTGAAATTTTGGGTTTGAAAAGTGACATGGAAAATACAATTCAAATGCCACTGTTATAACAATAT
The DNA here is from genome assembly GCA_903798315.1 of Fraxinus greggii. Taxonomy (NCBI): domain Eukaryota; kingdom Viridiplantae; phylum Streptophyta; class Magnoliopsida; order Lamiales; family Oleaceae; genus Fraxinus; species Fraxinus greggii. Next base: position 3,659 of record CAIGRK010013472.1, on the reverse strand, counting down.
ACAGGAAAAGTAGGCCTCCCAAAATTAGGCAAAAACTATGGGGCGGACAGAGACAGGTCTTTTTCTACAAAATGCAGAACTTCAAAATCAGTTGAACTATTCTATAACTAGAAGAATTCATTAGTATACAAAAATTTCTGACAAATTCCCTAAACTAGCCGAATGATAGTGAATTAACAAAGTTTAGAATGAGTTAAGCACGTATCAGGTTTTCTGCTTTCTTTCATAAAGAATATTATAAATCAAATGATGGTGCTATGTTACTAGTTATGCTTCCTATCATATTTAGTCTCGAAAAATACACTAGAGTGGAGCAATACCTGGATGATACTCTGAGATAGCTCAACCGCCCCAATTGCAGGTCTCAGCCATCCATGCCCCTGTGGAGTGCGTGGTATAATTGCCATCTGCATGGAGAAAAAAAATTCATTACAATTATCAACAATTATATAAAGTCCAAAAAACAATTGTAACCTGCAATACTAAAATAGTTTAACTCAAAAAACATTCAAGGCCGATGCCTAGCTCAAGTGGTAAGAACAAAGTCTTCCCAAGCCAATGGACAGAGTTCAAGGGGGAGGGGTAAAATCTTTTGATCCCCCTTCTGGGAAAAAAAAAGGTTGAAAAGACAGATCTTCAGGCCAGTTATTGCCTTCCCTTTCTCATTCTGCATCTTCTCAAGTGTTCTCTGCCAAGGACCTGGCATGTTTGATGGAGGGGCAGTCTAAGAACAGAGTAAACTGAAAGTTTCATATATTTAGATACTTGATGGGTAGAATGAGTAAAGAGTTGACCTTAGTGCAGATTGGGAAATATTAAGAGAGCATCATACACAAACAATTCATTTAAAACGAAATCACCAGAAAAGGAAAAGGAAAAACTAATTTAGAGAAAAGGGTAGAAAGAAGGAAAATTACCATAGGTCAGACAGAAATGTGAAAAAATAATAATAATAAATAATAAAAAAAAAAACCCTTCATCAATTCTTCAAGAAGTCGAGGTGCAAGGACAAGTATCTGTTTGAAATCACGCTGCAAAGATGGTGATAATGCTGCAGTCTCACGGGTCAAATGGGCTTGAATCAACAATTCATTCTGCAAACAGAAACCAGCTATCTAAGAAGGGTACCCCTATCAAAGATTTCAAATATGTGAAGAGTAAGCACATCACCTTTACTAAAGCAGGATGCTGCTTCCAAAACTTAGCTTGTTCTTGCCGGATGTTTCTGGGGTCTAGATTCAACTCGCTCCTGACTAAGACAAACAATTTCTGAAGAGATTCTTCATCAGTACGACGAACTGGAATTTCCATGTATTCAGCAGCCCTAATGAAAACATCCACGGCCTTGCTGTACCATCAAGACAACATAAGTGAGAAGCATAGCGAAACGAAAACATAATTAACGATTATACAAGACAAACAGACAAAAGGCAGGGGATTAAGAAAGAAGCTTAAAGAAATTAAATACAGAAGATACGTATGAGGACTTAGCCATGTGATTCCATGAAATAAAGCAAAATGTTCCCATTCCCCAATCTTACAGGCTCTAGATCAGCCATATTATACAGGAAATAACAAATTCAAACATCCTTATCATTAGACAGGACACTTCAAAGTTCAAACCAATCAGATATATTCAAATTGTACCGAACACAACAAACCTATAAATTATATTAACATTAACCTCTCCTTTCTAAACCATGCCTATGTTTGGCTCATGTTTATAAACTGTTCATGAACACTCAAGTCACTTCTTATCCGCACATTTCGACGGGCAAGTACTATCCACTTGTCCGCCACTCGTTTACATCTAATTATAATTTAAATTGTTTATAAACACTTCCTGAACATGCTTAGCATAACATAAAAGCTAGCTAACACCACATACCTTGGAGCTAAAGAAGGCTTCATGAAGTGGTAATAAGCATATATTGTCTGATGCATGACGAAATTTCCTGTGTATTTTGATGACTTTGACAAGTATATGACAGCTATTGTCAGGGGCAAAATAATACAAACGCCTACAATTCCAATTAAAAGTATTCCTCCAGATGCACCATCAATGTTAAGAAGGAACTGAGGGAGAGCAATCCCCATTTGAAGCCCCTGACAAGAAATAGATTCAAGAATTTCATCGGTATACAATCTCCAGATTAATTTCACCTTTTAGAAAGTAGAAGAAAGCAAGAGGCAGCTTCTCTCGCCCCTTGTAATGGAAGTAAGCTACCTGCCTGCCATCGGGATGGCCATATTTCTCAAAGTTCTCACGTGATACTGGATCTGTTAGAGCCTGATAAGCCTTTGAGATATAATCCACAAAATACTTGTGTGCCTCTGCAGCAAGGATTTCACAAGTTATTTAGCAAGTCAAAAGGCATACACTGGATTTGTTAACAAAGTAAATGCATGCTCTCATAAAACAACTTCAACCTGGATCAGGATTTTTATCAGGATGGTATAAGATAGAAAGTCTCCTATATGCCTTCTTTATTTCTGAATCTGAAGCTCCAGTTTCCACTCCAAGAATGCTGAATGGTTCAAAAATTTGGATCTGTGAAATAAACATGTCTAGTTAAATTTCAAAAGGAGCAGATCCATCAAAAACCTCAACAAACAAAAAAATTGTGGCTGTTAAGCTATATTTTATAAACTAACTGTTATGCTCCTTTATAACATGTGTATGGAGAACTCCAAAACAATATTTTACAACTGGATATCAATCACCAGAATCACGTGTAATGTATCAATATAAATGAAAAAAATTATATATAAGCATGTACTGAATTGTATAACATATACAAATAGTTAAATACAGCTAGCATTCATAGTTCATTTTGAAACATATTAGCACAAGCTCAGATCCAATTCTCTCAAGTCTCAGTACTCCATGTTGCAATCAAAATGAATAGCATAATAGCAACTTTCATGGTCACATGCTTAACAGAGAATTATCAAGGATGTATGGAGCACCTCAGTGCTGATATGTTTGATGTAGTAAACCAAGACTGCCATAACGATCCAAAGTAGCACCAGAGTCAGGTTACTGTATGTTGAAAAGTTGGAAATCTGAAAATTTACACCAAAATGAACAAAATTATTGCCACTATACTTGTGAAGCATAATAAATTGTACCATCTGCCATGAGATTTATCTGAAGTAATAATTACATAATGCAATGTTGAATCAGAAACTTACTCGTTTGAATATGGATTTGCGATATTTCCCTGAGTGAAAGCAAATTGAACACTGGCAATTAATATTCGTGGCCTTTCTTGTCGCAGCATTGCATAACTGGACTATTGTGTACGGCACTAGAGGCAGCGCCATTAATGTCAAGATAAAGATAGGGAAAAGTGCGCTATTCTCTTCTGATGCTGCCATAATGAACTTCTAGTTTCACAAAATCCAACGAGGAGTTGTACTTTATTCTTCTGAGGCAAAGCTCCCTGGCTATATTACCTAAATAATTTTAACGAACGAAAAACAAATCAAACACCAACTTTGCACGTACAGAATCTATATACTGTGATTCATCTCAGCAAAGTATATTTTTAAAATAAACAAAGATCCTGACTTAGACAAAAATTTTGAAAATATTTTGTAAAATGTGGTTTTTTTTTTTTTTCTTTTTCAGAATATATGGTTAAAAAGTAGGGAAA
>CAIGRK010013341.1:0-11822 GCA_903798315.1 Fraxinus greggii | reverse complement strand
AAAATTGTTCGAAAAGTCCTTAGATCCTTCCCAGAGAAGCTTAGACCTAAGATTACTACAATTGAAGAGAGACAGAGGAACCTGTAGGATCTCTCCAAACCTACGAACTTACATATCTCATTCGAAGAAGAATAAGTCCATAGCCTTGAACATCGTTAAGGAAGAACAGTTTAACTCTACTGATACTAAGACCCTTAGGGAGGAGAATATAGTTTATTTTGCTAAGAAATTTCAAAAAGTTCTTGTGAATAATAGAAAACCTCGAGAGAGAAAGAAGGATTCCCCCAGTAAATTCAAGAAAGATAAGCATGATAAGACTAATACTAGGAGATCTAGTAAGAAATCTCAGTCAGTTTGGTGTCTTGAGTATCAGTACTTTGGTCACTATAGGAATGAATGTTCTAGTTATAAGAAGAACCTAAATAAAGGAAATGGTAAGGTAATGGCACTGTCACTAAATGATGATAAATCTAATTCAAGTGACTAGAGAGATTCCTCTAGCAGTGCAGATGAAAGGAACTATATGGCCTTCCCATTTATAGTTAAGTATGATTCAGATAAGGATAGTGAGAAGGTTGATGATGAAGAATGTAGTAAGAATTCTGAGAAGATTCTAATGATGATTCAGAGATTCGTGAGGCATATCATTAGTTGTTTGAAGAGAGTCTTAGGATAAACAAGGTGAATACAACAGTATTAAAGAAGGTTAATGAACTTGAGTTAGAAAGAGAGAGACTCATAACTGACCTTCATGATTCTACAAAAAGTCTTAGTGAGTTAAGATTTGTCAATGAGAACTAAGAGGCCAAAGTTAAAACACTAACTAGTGATTTAGAGAAATCCAATACTCAACTCCATTCCTTCTTGAGTGGTACTTAGAAACTTGATCATCTCTTATGGATAAACAAGCCAGTTGGAAATAGGCATGGTCCAAGATATACTCAAACTGATAATATTATTGCTAATTAATCCAAAACCATTTTTGTCCCAGCCACTAATAGACCTAGGAATGGTCCTAATCCTGAATCCAAAGATAATGGTGTCTTAGAACAGAACCCTACTAGACAACATATGACCAATCGACTCAGAAACCAACATTAGAAATCACGTAGTTTTGAACCTTTGTTTATTTCTCAGTGTCACAATTGTGGTGTACTAGGACACACAAGGCTTAGGTATCATAAACTCGTGAATAGAAGTACGGGTCAGGATATCTCTAGCAAGGTTATCTTCCTTACCAATCAAGTTAATCACTTAACTGAGATGATGACTCAGTTGACTATGATTACCTCAACTTTTGAGAAAGTTTAGGTTAAGAAAATTGATCTCCCAGGTATGAAAAAAATTGAACTGCTATGTTACTCTTAAAGCTAAAAATGACTCTATGTGGTATCTTGATAGATCATATTATAGACGTGTTAAAATAAAGCTTTGTTTTCAACTCTTAATGATTGGAATTATGGTACGGTTACTTTTGGAGATGGTACTACTGCACGTATCCTTGTAAAGGTACCGTCAATATATATGGATTAGCTGCTACCTCAAATGTACTTTTACGTGAAGGTTTTAAAGTCTAACTTGTTAAGTGTTCGTGAAATATGTGATACTGATTGTAAGGTTAGTTTTGTCGAGAAAATGTGTATTGTTTATGATTCAAATGGTAACGTTGTCATCGAAAGAGTAAGAACTTCTGACAATTGTTATGGAGTTCTTCCAAATTCCAAATGTGTGTATAATAGTGCTAAAATTGATATGACTGAACTTTAAAAGTTTGTCCGAATTGGCTAAGAAGGAACTTGTGTATGGTCAACCTAAACTTTAAAAAATTGAAAACACTATTTGTGGATCATGTCAACAAGTTAAACAACTCAGAGTAAATAATAAACAAATCTCTAGTATCTTTACGAACAAAATTTTAGAATTGGCCCCATATGGACTTAATGGGACCATCTAGGACTGAAAACCTTGGTGGTAAGCGCTATATTTTTGTTGTGGTTGATGACTTCTCTTGGTTCACATAGATTGAGTTGTCGAGAAAAAAATTGAAGTACTTAATCTAGTTAAGTCCTTGTGTATGACTTAGAACCGAGAAAGATTCCACCATAACTAGAATCTGGAGTGATCATGGAAAAGAGTTTGAAAACTCTAACCTTGAAAATTTCTGCTTGGAGGAGAGAATCCAGCAAGAGTTCTTTTCACCGATCACTCTACAACAAAATGGAGTAGTTGAGAAGAAAATCGTGTACTTCAAGCAATGGCTAGGGCCATGCTTCATGGTAAGAGTTTAGCAATGCATTTTTGGAGCAAAACCATTAACACTGCTTGCCACATAGTGAATATGGTTCATTTTAGACCTAAGACTAAATAGACAACCTATGAGATTTAGAAGGGTAAAAAGCCAAATGTCAAATATTTTCTAATGTTTGGTAGCAAGTGCTATGTTCTAAGAAATAGAGAGAACTTCGGGAAGTTTGACTCTAAGATTGATGAAGGAATTTTTCTAGGATACTCGAGGAACACTATAGCGTATCTAGTGTACATTTTGCATACACGAGTTGTGATGTAGTCTATAAATATTGTGATGTCTTTAATGAGGGGAAGATTGTGGGAGTTTGGCATATGTTAGATCACACTAGTGTAGATCCTATCAAGGTGATTGAGCCTAAAGAAAAATCAATTCCTGAAACTCCACACTCACCTAAGGTTTAGACCCTCTAAAGAAGTAATCATCAACTACCTCTAGTTCCAACTTCCCTAGTGAACCATCTCCTAGTAAAACTTCAATACTACCAGTGGAACATTCACCTGGTGATAAATCCAAATCTCCAAAGGAACCTTCATCTAGAGTTAAATATAATCATCCTAAATTCAACATAATTGGGGATTTAGAAGAAGGGATGAGACTTCGCAAGATGATTTTAAATAATTTGACAATTGCAAATTATGTATCCCTAATTAAGCCTAAAAGATTAAAGAAGACCTTAGTGATGAATGTTACATAAATGCAATGCATGAAGAGCTAAACTATTTTGAAAGAAATAATGTGTGGTGTCTGGTACCTAGACCTGATAAATGTAATGTTATTGGTACTAAGTTGACATATAAGAATAATACCGATGATCAAGGTACTATAACTAGGAATAAGTGTAGGTTAGTTGCTCAGTGATACACTCAGGTTGAAGGGGTTGACTTTGAAGAGACCTTTGCTCCTGTAGCTTGTCTTGAATGCATTAGAATTCTTCTTGTTGTTGCTTGTAACTTAGGATGTCAAGGGTGCCTTCTTGAATGGAATACTTCAAGAAGAGGCTTATGTTGAACAACCTAAAGGATTTATCGATCCAAAGTTTCCAAATTATGTCTATAAATTGAATAAAACTTTATATGGTCTTAAACAGACTCCTAGAGAATGGTATCAAGATAAAACTCTAATTATAAGACACAGTGAGGAAACAATCACCATAGCATATATTTATGTTGATGACATCATTTTTGGTTCTCCTATTGACTCTCTTGCTCATGAATTCGCTAAATATATGAAGTAAAAATTTGAGATGAGTATGGTTGGAGAATTAAGTTACTTTCTTGGTTTCCAAGTAAAACAAACTGATGATGTGTTGTTTATATCTCAATCAAAGTACACCAAAAGATCTTGTTAAGAGATTTGGGTTGGATAGCAAGAAACACACCAGAACACCTATGAGCACGAGTGCTAAGTTAGGTCATGATCCTACGGGTAAGAAAGTCGATCAGGTAAGTATGATTGGTAGTTTACTCTATCTTACTGCAATTGTGCAAGATTTTAGATAGATCCTATGTAATCTCATTTGAGTGTTGTAAGGCATATTATTCGACATGCTAATGATATAGATCATGGAATCTTGTACTCTAGAGATTCTAATATGGATCTTGCCATCTATTCTAATGCCGATTATGTTGCTAATGCCGATGATAGAAAAAGAACTTCAGGAGGTTATTTTTATATTGGTGCTAATCTTGTAGCTTCTATGAGTAAGAAACAAAATTCTATCTCATTATCCATTTCAGAGGCCAAACATATAGTTATAGAAAGTTGTTACACTCAACTGCTTTGGATTAAGCAGATGTTGAGTGATGATGGATTTGAATAGGGTACTATGACTGTGTTTTGTGATGACACAAGTGCCATTATTATTTCTAAAAATCTCATTCAACATTCTCGGACCAAACATATTGATATAAGATATCACTTTATTCGAGAGCTTGTAGAGACTCGTGTTATAACTCTTGAACACATCTCTACAAGAAATCAATTAGCTGACCCATTTATCAACCCTTGAATGGTCTTAGGTTTGAGTCTCTTAGGAAAGCTATTGGTATCTGTGTACCTCTTTGATTAGGTACTTAGGTGCGTGCATGTACAATTCATATAGTTCATTCATTCCTGTATGTATCTCATTCTTTGTATATTCTTTCTATTTGATCTAATTCATTTATTTATTAAAAAAAAAGGAGAATATTTTTTAAATCCATTGGACATTATATGGTTTACTTGAATATGCTTTTGTGACCGAGTATGGATACATCTGATCAACTGTAACGTAATTTCTATTGCTTTGGTTAGGTTTAATGTGCGGTACTAAGTATATGTTTCTTCATGTACCATCTGCACATCACACAATATGATATTGAGAGAGTCTTAATTGCATGTGTGAGATTTGGGATGACAGTCATTTGTTGGTGAGATGATCTTGAACATGAATTGAATGTTATCTAGTTAACCTAAGCTAGCATATTCTCTTTTAAAAAAGAAAAAAATTGATTCATCTTATACTCTTTTTTCGAAGCTTATTTAACTCGAGCAATCAAGCATGTGGGGTTTCTCAAAATTTGATGCCCTATGATTAACTGACTTGGAGTTATCCACCCAAAGCTTGTTAAATGGGTCGTCGTAGTAGTTTAATGAAAAAGAGTCTGGTTATTATTATTATTATTATTATTATTATTATTATTATTATATGCTTAAATTCAGTGGTAGAAAAGTAAAATCAACATGTACATAAGGGATGCATTGTTAAAGAGGTCCTAGTGGTTTGACTTTCATTAATGAAGGAAAATACTCACTTTGCAGTGATGTTTAACATGTCATTTCTCACAAATTTGAGATTTGGAGTCTTGTTTACAGGGAATTAGTGGCACCTTTCACACATGAAATACTTATATCTTTTACTCCATTTAAGCTTGATCTAAGTACGTGAAAAAGTTTTTCTATTCATTGATTATATCTTACTTGTGATCAATTGCATTTTTGAGTTAACATATATGTTGGAGTCCGTGAAACATTTTTAAAAAAATTCTATATTTCACAATTTAAAAAAATAAGGTGCTATTTGTGTCAATAAGTTTTCACCCGCTTAACGCTGAGCCATCGCTCAAGTGCCAAAAGTAGAGACTTTTTCGCTCGCCTATTGCTAGACTCTAGCTCGAGTGACAGACCTATTTTTTGAATTAAAACGTATCATTTCCTCCTCTCCTCGATTTTCTCTCACACGTTCTTCGAATCCATCTCCAAAATTTGCTTTCTTCACTCATTGGATGCCCTTGCATCAATATTTTAGTTGCACAACGTCAAATAATCATCTAATTTCCACGAATTTTGAAGGTAAAATGGAAATCCCTAACTTTTGCTTTTTCAAATTTTTTGGAGGGTTTTGATTTATTTGTGATTCTTGCTTCCATTCATATATGTACACTTTATGTTTAGGAGACTTTAATATGTTCCCACGCCTAATTACATCATTTATCTAAAAAAAATTCGAATTTGAAGCTTAAAACTCGTAATTAGGGTTCTTCACTTTTTCTTTTGGGATTTTTCTTGATTTGGATTCACTTTTGATAAAGTATGGGATATTATTAGATGTTGGCTTGATAGTGTGTTGAATGTGGTACATTTTTCTTGGTTGAAGCTTTTTTTGCATTAAGAAGTTGTCACTGCACGCCACGTATTCGATAAAATGACACATTGATGTTCTTTGTTGATTTTTGGTGTCATATTTCATGAATATTGCATATTCACACACTTGAACACATTTTGGTTCTTAAATTGCACTTTTCGCAAAGCTTGCTTAGAATTTGGTTTTAACGCAATACCACACATGGTGGTCCTCCATTCACACAACGTCAAGGCTTCGCGTCAACCCTACATCAAGGCACCATGACACCCCCGTCCAAACATCGCCCGACCTTCGTCCATGTCTCACATGACTTAGTTACTCGCCTATGTTCACTATTTATCTAACTTAGTTTTGCATTGCGCGCATTGGACATTTTTGCATCGTTTTGTGTGAATTGGAAAGTTTTGCATCGTTTTGCAAGTAGTAGGCAGTTTTGCATCAGTTTGTGTGCTCATGATATGTTTGTCTAGATTTTTGGTATATGTGGGCTACTTTTGTACCATTTAGAGTGTATATGGCCTATTTGCCTGGTTTCACGTGCATTCTTCTATATCATTAATTAGTTTTTCATCGAGGTATATAATATCTTTAGTTGCATCTATTGATGTGTTTTGTATTGCAAACTTATCACAGATGCCGTCTAAGAGAGCAAGGACTACCACAAAGACATCTAATGCTTCAACTTCTTATAATAGGTGTAGATTGTCTTCTTTACTGTTTAGGATGTCTTAGTGACTCAGTTTTCCTTGCGCCCTGTTCTGGTAGAGCATGAGGTAATCCTTTCTAATCTTTCCCCCGATCTCGCTATCATCTTTACTTCGCATGGTTGAAAACCTTTACTTGTTGAGTCTGCCCCGCCTAGTCTCCTCGTCCAGGAGTTCTATGTTAATATTCATGATATTAGTGGGTCAAGTTTTTAGGTCTTTCTTAAGGTAAGACACTTAAGATCAACCCTGATGTTATATCCAGTATTATCCACATTCATCGCATTGTCCACCCATTATTCCCATATTTGTCAATTGAGACCCTCCCAGGGGACTCTCTTGTACGTTCGACACTTTTTAATAGCCCTTTGGGAAGGGCTCCGATTGAAATTCGTACTGGATCTCTTCCGACTGACCGACATATTTTGTTGCACATTATGTGCACAAATCTGTGGCCAGTTTCATATACATCTTCCTTACCTATGGATAAAGCTAGATTTCTTTATACTCTTTTATATAAAAACTCCATAGATCTTCTACTTTCATATGCTATCAGATTTTACGTACCTTTCGTGTAACTGGTACTAGGATTGGTCTTCCATATACCTGTCTAATTCATCGGCTCGTGATGGGTCTTGGGGCTAGCTTTCCAAATGGGTCTACGAGGAGGGTTTTCAGGCCTATTGGTCATACTACTATTTCATACAGTATATCCCATGCTTCTTCTAAGCCAGTTGATCCGGTTGTGCCAACTGATCCTATTGGTGATCTGCTTTCTGTTGATCCATCTAATATTTATCTATCTCAATATGATATTCCTACTTCCACTATTGACATTCCATCATCTTCTACTTCTGTTCCACCACCACCATCTACTAATCATATTCCACTATCTACGTCTGTTTCCGTTGATCCTTGGGTAAAACTTATAGAACCGATGTCTGTGTTAATCGAGTAGTAGGCTCGTATAATGGTGGAGATTACACAGCTAAGAGCCACCATTGACCGCCACACAACAGAGTTCGCTACATTTCGAGGTGCCGTCGACTATCTTCAGCGAGTATTACGTTGGATCAGACAACATTAGGATGATGATGTTGATTCTGATGAGGGAACAGATGGAGATGTTGCTGTGATAAAATGTGGGAGTATGTAAATAAATAGTATGTTGTTTTTGTGGATATGATATTTTAGATGTATATGATATATTTCGTACTTAGCTGGATTAAGTTTTGATGTTTAGTGATATTGATGTTTGTTCTTGATATTTTGATTAATATTGATATTGCATCTTAATTTAGCTAGCATGATTTTGAGTCTATTAATAACTATCTCAACAACTTTTATTGCTTTTACTCTTTCACATGCATTTACACTTAAACAAGTTTGATATGAAAAAAGCAAGCTTCAATTAAGTCAGGCGGTTTTGGGCAGATTAGTTTGACATTTTTTTATTTGTAATACATGTTTTTGTCATAGAATACCAAAGGGAAGTTTGCTAGGTTTTATAATTGTTGGCAATCTTTAGACAAAAATATAGTTGTAAAAGAGTTTTAAAAGTCAAGAAGACAATTGGTAGGTTGTATAGATGAATTGGGAGTCCTTGTGTTCAGTTATGGAACAAGAAGAAAAAGTTGCCAAATTTCTGCTAGCATGCCGCCAAGTTGTTGTTCGAGCCTCCAAAATTGAAATACCTCCTCTAGCCTATCGTTTGAGCGGCATACCTATCGCAAACTCTCGCTTGAGCGATGGTGCTAACCATAAAACCCTAGTTTGCATTTTTTGAGAGTCTTATCTATCCTACACTACCCCAAAACCTAAATACTATATATACCCAAGCCCCACTTTGTGAAAAGATTGGGTTGAATATTATTTTATCTTAGAGATTGCTTTCGTCACATCCTATATATTATTCAATCTCCACCGATTCAACCAAAATAATTGAAAACAGCAGTCTATATAATCAAAACACCAAAACCCAACTTTCGCATAATCTATCGGAGTTCTAAAGATCGAGAAAAGTGAGCGGAGTTCCGGTTGAAGGAGAACAGGAGTTCTCAAGTGATTCACAAGTGATAAACGATTCTAGAAGATCGGAAGCTGGTTCAGAAGCATGCAGTCCAGGAAGGTCATGGTGATTACAATCAAGATGTCAGAACGTACTAAGGTTTAGTCAGTTTGGACAATATGTGAGTCTTTATTGTTTATAGTAGATTTTACTGGCTTAAGCCTGGAATTTTTATCCCATGAGGAGTTTTCTCCATCAACAATTTCGTGGCATTGTTTATTTTTATGAAATATATCAACTAAAGTAATTCAACTTAGGATAGTATTGCATGTGAATTAATCTGGATAAAATTAATAATTGTAACTTGATGTTGATTAATTAACAAACTTAAATTTCACATACAAATACCTATTCACCCCCAGGCATTAGTTGGGTCAAACTCGTAACTTTCAATGAGGGTAAGAGATAGATGGGAACTATTGAGAGAGAAATTGGAGAAAATTTACAAGGTTAAGGAGTGAAATTTAACATCTGAAAAGTTTAGAAACTATTTCCTGTTTTTCTTCCGTTTTGATATTTAACTGAACCATTAGTTGGGAAGAACAATGAACATATACTAAAACCTTTAATTTCGATCCTTAAGATTTGCGTAGTTGATTGGTTTATGTAATGATTTTACTTAAACGTTTGAATTACTTGATCACCAATTTATGATTTGTGAATTGTAGCAAAGTGAAAGATGTGTTATAAATCTATACCCATTTACTATAAAATTCAATAATCGGAAAAAGGCAGAGATAACGTGTTTACCTAAAATATGGATACTATTTTCTAAAGTCGACGGTATTTTATTATATTTTGGACAATCTGTGAGTAGGACTTCAATCGATTTTGAGATATCTATGTTTGAGGGAATCAGAAGCTTGGATAGTGTCTTCTTATTTGTTTTGAGGCATATATGCAAGAGGGGCCCCAAAGTTCAAATAATCAGCTTTTTATTTATTTCGAGACATGAATGTTGAATGGAATCTTCCAAATCCATTTAAGTCGAATAGAATCTATTTGGCCACTTATATATTTCGAGACAATTATGTGAGTGGGTATCTTCCTAAGACAATCGAGATGGAAAATCGACTTCTCATTTTTTTCGAGATATTTATGTTGGAGGGAGCTCAATACTAAGATGATTGTCTTTTTATTAATTTTTTTTTTAAAAAAAAAAAATAAACTTCTTGGCATCTAGGTCGGATGAAATCTGAAACTTGAGAATATTTGGCCTCATATATATTCAGAGACATTTATGCTGGAGGAAATTTGAAGCTTCAAAATTTTGCTTCATATTTATTTCGAAGCATTTATGCTGTAGAGAATATGAAGTTTAATATTCTATATGAAAGAGATTGATATTGATATTCCACATTCTTTCAACTAGACATTTATCGATCGAATATATTCTTTCAATCTTCGAGATATTTACCATAGACACTCTTTTAGTTTGAGGTTTTTTTTATAGGACGTTCTTTCAATCTGTGGAGTTTTGGCTTCATAAATACTTCGAGACATTTAAACCGATGGTAGTCAAAAGCTTTGTATAATCAGCTTCTTGTTTATTTTGAGACATTTACATCGAAGGGAATCTTCTTGATGCATTTAATGTAGAGGAAATCTGAAGCTGATAATTTATAATTGGCTTTTTATATATTTCAAGACATTTATGTTGGAAGGAATCTTCGTCGGCCATTCAAGATAATTGTGAATAGATTTTACCCTTTTTAGTTAATGTTAGTTTTAATTATAAACTTTGTTTGAAAGTTTGTTTTCATCAAATAAGAGGTATTATTTAAATCAATATTCAATAAAGTAGTTTTCGTGGAACGATACTTCGAGCTCTTGAGGTACTTTACTTCAAGATACTGGCAAACGTTAAGACNCTTGATGCATTTAATGTAGAGGAAATCTGAAGCTGATAATTTATAATTGGCTTTTTATATATTTCAAGACATTTATGTTGGAAGGAATCTTCGTCGGCCATTCAAGATAATTGTGAATAGATTTTACCCTTTTTAGTTAATGTTAGTTTTAATTATAAACTTTGTTTGAAAGTTTGTTTTCATCAAATAAGAGGTATTATTTAAATCAATATTCAATAAAGTAGTTTTCGTGGAACGATACTTCGAGCTCTTGAGGTACTTTACTTCAAGATACTGGCAAACGTTAAGACCCGGGTTGATCCGGGCAATGTTTCTAGAGATGAACAAATTCACCAACAGAAAAACTGATCAGCGTGGAGGAACAGACACTTGCGTATTTGGTTGTTTATGAAATAAGAAAATGCATTTGTTTTCTTAAGGGCAATCCGCTTCATCTTGTTATTATTGTGTTTGTAGATTCGAGCTACATCAAAAATCTGCAATAATTTTGACCAGAAATTTGTTCTTCCAAAAAAATTGACTTATTGCATAGTAATGTGTGTACTAGATTCTTGTGATCTAGTAATATGTAATGTTCATAGCCAATTTAAGGATCAGAGAATGTATACCTATTCCAACAATTCGAATAAAAGGAATTGAACTACAGCAGCAAAAGAATGCACTTGATATCACACATTACTGAAAAAAAAAAATAAAAAAACAAAACAAAAAAGATATTTGATAATTCAGGATATATCAATCCAAGAAGCATCAATTTTAGTTCTAGTTCTAGGATAATAGAGTTTCAGAATTCCAAAACCAAGACTGCATTAACAAATTTGATGCTTAAACACAGTACATTTTTAAAACTCCTACCTAAGGATCTGACATTTATTTAGAGCAAATGGAGATGGAATTAAAAAAAACATTAGATGACTTGAAGCTTAAGTCATGATGTAGAACATATCAAAATGGGAAGAAAAAAAAACAAACAAACAAACAAAACTAGCACAGATAAAACGTCAGAATTTCGATTTGGGCTTATAATAGCATTTCGGTGACGACAATATGAGTAATACTCTATGCTATAACATACGATGGATTTCGGTCATTCGAGTTCGTTTAGGACTCGAAAGCTGATTTTTAAAGTGAGCGCTATTTTTGTCATTTGGTTTATTTCAATTCTTTTTTATTTTTAATTTGCTTAAACTAGGTTTTCATTAATTTTATTCCTATTAAACTAGGTTTTCATGTAAACCCTTATAAATAA